>APFE030649247.1:0-73230 GCA_000404065.3 Pinus taeda | reverse complement strand
TCCATTGCCAGCTCGTCAATTCAACTTGTCATGAGTTACCCTTGCAATCGTCTTACAGAGAGCGGTTCGTTTGCGAACATCAATGCTTGACTCATGCGAAAAACAACACATGTATACTTAAAAAACGCCTTTAGTTAGATTCCAAAATTAGTAAAACTTTAGCAATTTCTACAATCATTACCTTTTAGAAATGCTTCAATAATTTATTTAGATAATACTAAATAATTTATTTAGAGAATACAAAAAAATTTTATGGTTGCCATGATTAGCATCATTGTGATAAATTTCCGTCCTATAAACAAAATATTTTGAAATCATATTAAAGCTCATTTGCCTTCACACGCATAGCAATTAATATAACACAATATTATAGGTTCACACTAAATTGCTCAATTATCTTAAATAGAAATTTAATTGCATAGGATAGCCATGATACTGCATTACAAGCGAAGTATGCCCCGCATTGTATGAAACGACTAATACAAACACTTGAATATTCAGTCATGCAAATATCCTAATTTTGAAGAAAACAAAATAATGACAGAAAGCATATTAGTTTCCTCACTTTGATTTCAGTAAATTTTTCCTTCAACTTTGTCATGAAACGACTTTCATAATGAGTTCATATTCCATAAGATAAATACTTTTTACTTAAATTGGTTTAAATATCTACCCAGACCAGAATATAGAATTAATATAACAGTAAATAACTGAAGTCTGATAATGAGTTAATTTCAGAATTGAAATATTTATGCTTTAGTTAGATCAGGTGTGGTCCAAACCAAAATAATGGAAAACGGTATATAATTTAAGTTGGAGATGTCTAATATTGTATCAAACTCCCCTCCACTTGCCTAAATCAAGAAATACAAAAAGTCTGTTTCTCTTGATCTGGAACTGGGATCTACTACGACATTAATACTCAGAACATTAGCGCCAATTTCATATGGAGGTCTAATATCCTCTTTTGTTTGTTACAAATTTATTCGAGTTCAACCAACCTGGTAAGCAGTATTGAATTATTCCTATCGTTGCAACTGTATCGACAACAACTATGTTGCATGTTTAATTTAACAGAATTGCTGCAGATACAATTTTTATCACAGAAATCCAGTGTATTTGCTGCATACATGTTAGTTAGAAATATAATCCAAGTTAGGGTGAGCATCATTCGTTCCTGCCTCTAGTTATGGGATGAGTGACCGATTTTGAGGGTCTACTTTATAACCTGGGTACCAGTTGAAGATTTATCACTGACCCATAAAGATTTCTTCCTTTTGCCGAGGGGGTCAAGGAAAATTTGAAAGCAGCATATTATTATTGCAATGTAGGAACCTTTGTGAATCTTCGTAATTTTTAAAATCCCAACTATAAGATTTGGTCAAACTTGCATAAAATTTGTGAAAATACAAGGATCTTACCTATCTTACGGAAAATGTGACTCATTTAAAATAAAATAAAAATTTATTCCGTAGACATTTGGACGAATATTCATATTGTATTAGTGAATCTCTTTTCTAAAAAATGGAAAAAAAATTGGGCAAATGTGGAATAATGGCCTCCAGAATTTCGTGTTGTCTAGACTTTCCTATAGGCACACGCCCTTTTTTTAATCTGTGCTTAAAGCGTTTTGGACATTTGCATTATGTCTACAGTTTTCTTGACAGATATCATATTTAAGTTAATTTCTTCTTGTCCGCACCAGATTAAAGCACCGACTATACAGAAATAAGGAAATCTTGCATTCATTCAAACTTCAAAACCGTCGTCAATTTACAGTTTCAAGAAGAAAAATGATTAAAGCAAAATTTTAACAATTCTTTCTGCAACAATTAAATTCGATATGAGAAATAGAAAACAATTAAAACCAAATCAAACTGCAATTCTTACATAAGGGTGCTCTAATACCAATTGTTAGTTTTACTTTGTGGGTTTTCCTAATTACTTTAAACCCTAACCAAGATCTACTCCTTTGTAAGAAATTGAAAATAATGCACAGCGGAACTTACTTTCCATCTTCTAAATCTCCTGGTCTTGACTTGAGTTGTTGCCTCTTGAATCCTTCCAAGAGCTTGCAATCCTTTTCTCTGGCTATCCTTGATAGAGTATCAGGTCTTCAATGGAGCAGACAATTTTCTGAGTTGATTGCAAGCCTTGGAGACTCAGCCCTTTTATAGCACTCCCAATCCTAGGGCAGCCGAAATTTAGCTGTCAAGAAATCTGGACAGCCGAAATTTAGCTGTCAAGAAATTTATTACTGCTATTATTTCAATCAATTATGATCGGTCCATTAACAATTATAATTGATTAACATTATTCTATATGTATTTGTATCCAAATCCTTATTTAAATACGTTTAATGCCATGACTTAATTAATCACATTATTTGGCATATTTAATCATTACATAAATGTAATCTTGCTGACAGTATTTGATATCATAATCATAATGCACGCATGTCCAACCTAATTATTGTAATTAGACGTCTCTAAATTCAACAGTAAGATACTCTTGAAGGTCATCGAATACTTCAAGCACCATGACATCAGCCATTTCGAGGAAAAAATCAAGACTTGCGATGAAGAATTCGTTAAAATCGATCAGGGCACTTTGTTTGACCTTGTCGTGGAAATTCTATCCGAAACCCTTATTAGTCCCTGCTGCACGACTATAGCGATCCATTGATCGTTGACCAACCATTAACCGATGATTTGAATTCATTTATCCTCAATTTTTCGTCTTTAACCGAAGTTTCAATTAGCAATTTCGTTTAACATGATATTTTGTCAGAAACCCTTATTTAATTAGGAATTTGATGATTTCGTATTCTTTGAACCAAACTAACGTTTTTCTTATTTGTTGTTTTCAGGGGTCTAATCTACCTGAATTACGCCAACCAAATGGTTTGGAACCTCCGAGGACAGTTACCGATGGCTTCTCCAATAAATCAATGTGCCAACAAATAATTGGTTTTTATTTTAATTTTTGTTCTTTTTTAAATGCTAGAAATCTTATGTGAAGGATTGTTTCGCATGTATTCTGAGATCCTTCAATTATCTCTGTTTCCCTGTAGCCTCATTCCACGTAATTGTTCTGCAATAGCATCGTCGCTTTCTTTAGTAATGTTGGCACATGTATATACTTGTCCAGGCTATAGATACATTTGTATATTTTTGCAATCTGCTAATTACCTAAACATAAAAAATCTGCTAGATCTTAAACATAAAAAATCTGCTAGATCTTAAATGTCAGCCTGTTACTCACATGATAAAAGGGAAAACGCCAGAAGAAATACCTAAAACTTTCAACATAAAGAATGATTTTACTCGTGAAGAGGAGGAGGTCAGGCGTGAAAATCAGTGGGCCTCTGAATGATTCTATGGAATTGCTGCAAAAACAGTATATATATTTCTGTGCCATGGTGTTTGGTTTTATTGTAATCGAGAATTTGTTTAGAAACTATTAGTGGTGGACTTTCTTGTTTGGATTCATCAACTTCTAATACTGGACTGGCTTTGAACCTTAATGCCAATGGTTTATTGTAGTTGAATAATTTTGTAAAAATCTCGCGGCAACTCCTTTTTTCATAAGAAAATCTTAATAATATATTTCTGGAAATAAGGTTTCGGCTTCAGAAAGAAGCGATAATACATTAAAGGACTTCTTCAATAAAAAGCCAAGCCCGGGATAGGGTGCTGGAGGCCTGTAATAACCCCGAGACAGCAGCAACTTCAGATATACATACAGAGAGATGTGAAACAAAAAATATGGCGCCTGCGTACTTGCTTACAGGCAGAGACTGGAATTTGACGACCATACAGCGGAAACAAGACTGAGAATGATCCATGGGATATGGAAAAACTAGCTTATCTAGCATTGCACAGGCAGAAACAGAAGGCCTGATATAAAGCCCGAGACAGCAAAGAAACAGATGTTCCTTCATTGAGGCATGAGGCAGAAAAAAATAAGCCTCAAACCATGCTCGCGCTTCTAGCATGAAAGTCCAGAAAACGACCACATACAGCTGAATGATAACAGGAAACATGTGACATTATAAAAAGACAGCGATCCTTGCATAGCGCCAGAGAAGAGAGACGGGCCGAATACAGGCAGATTAAGATTCCACTATTCAGCTGGATCGAAACAAGAGAAAAAGTCGATAAAAATAGTAAGAAAAAACAGATGTCATTCCCAAAACAAGGAGCAGGGCAGTCAGAGATTTCAAGGAACAGATGGCTCCAGTGAGTCTTTGACAATGCTGAGGAGAGGAGACATCGGCCTTTTGGCATCATGGAAGATGGAAGAGTTCCTCCACTTCCAGATAAGCTAGCAAGAGTGTGTAAAGAGGGAACGCCGCGAGTCTGACTGACCGCTCCACCACCTGATTGCTTCCTGAACAGAAGAAAAAGTAAGATGAGGAAAACCAAAGGAGATGGAGAGATCATACCATATGAGCGAGGAGAAAGGGCAATTGAAGAACAGATGAAGATTGGTTTCTGAGGCCATGAGGCACAAGGAACAGCACCCCGGACCCGACCATCCCCTCTGCTGAAGCACTTCCCAGGTGAGACTTTTGTTGCAGAAGACAAGCCATAGAAAAAGGATCATTTTAAGGGGGCAGGAGACTTTCCAGAGGGTCGTCGGGAAGATCATGGGGGGGGGGGGGGGGGGATGGGGGGGGAGAGATAGCAGCATATATGGATTTGACTGAGATGGGGAGGGGCTTGGAAGGGAGGGCCCATACCAGCGCGTCCAAAGGAGCAGCATGGTGGATGGGCAGGGACGAAAGGCCTTGTACGAAGGAGGTCCAGATTGGGGAAAGGGGGGGCGGGAGGAGGAGATCAGAAGCAGATTTCGCTGGGCTTCTTCAATTTCTGATAAATATTGCAACTATTTTGCTGTCAACTGTGTAGTGAAATGGACTCCAATTGCTTGGTTTTAACCTTTTGAATCTTTTGAATTTTTTGGAATTTATGTGCACTTGATGGCTTTTCCATTTTTAATTTCCTTGCTATTATTGTTGCACGAATGAATGCCCTCAGTTTACAGTATTATTGCACGAAGGAATGGCCTCAGTTTAGTGGACTATTACGCGAATGAATGGGCTCCAACTGTGTGACAGGCTTGTATATTTTCTGTTATGGTAATTTAGAAAGTCAGACTGACAACAAGGTAATGTAATTGTTTTTGCAAATAGAACACGGCAGAAAATTCACGTCTTATCAGGTTTTAACATTTTGACTTTTTTTGAATTTATGTGGACTGGATGTCTTTTACATTTTTAATTTCCATCCATTGGACGAATGAAAGCTCTCAGTTTAGAGTATTATTGCACGAACGAAGGCCCTCAGTTATTATTGCACGAATGACTGGGCTCCAAATGTGTGGCATGTTTGTGTCGTATGCTTCTATATTTTCTACTACAGTAATTTAAAAGACGGGGACCGAGAAAAATACAATTTGGTTTTGAACATTTTTTTCTAAAAAATGTTTTGCAAGTAGAACGTGGCTTTTTATTAAAAAAATTGACACGTTTTATCAGGTTTTAACATTTTGAATATTTTTGAATTTATGTGTCAAATGTTGCTCTTCTAGCTCTTAGAGACTCTTGGCTTCCTATTTTTTCAATTCGGTCAACTCATGCTTTGATATCAAACTAATCTGAAATAAGAGTAGTTAATTTTTTCATTTTTTTCCAAAGTCAAATAAAAATAAAAATTAGGACCATGTTGATGTTTTGCAAGGTAAAAATGGGTCCTAAAATAACAATTTTTTCCAATGTCTCTTTAAGTCATGAATTAATCTTCATATGTAACTTAACATAATCAGAATAACAACACATAGTCCATGGAAACATAACAAAGATAATAACAAAAGGTTTCTTGATGGAGTTCACCCATCTTGGGTTATATCTCTCCCCCTGTCAACATGACTAGATCACTCATATATTTAGTATCAAATGAACTACGTAAATGTTTGTTGTGAGTAAACATGTGGCTATTACCCCTACAAGGTAATGTTGTCCCACAAATAACTCTGACAAACAACAACAACACAACAAATCTCCTACCAATATAAAATATTCCAACCGAAATGAGTTAAAAGGAGTATGTGAACACTTCAATTCCACATTGAAGCACATAAATAAAACTTGATGTTGAAAGAAGTTAAACTTGAGTTGAACCCTATAAGTTACAATTGTTGTAGTATACTTTTGAAGGTGAGAATACCCCTGCAAGGTCTTCTCCAAGCCCAAAAACCTTATAGAAATTCTTCCAAGCCTTAATTGCTTGATACACCTTTATTCTCAAACATGTAGAAAGGCTACTTAGATGTGCTTAAATTAGACATTAGAGGTCACCAATGGATTCAAAACATCCAAAAAATGCTAAGTGGACTCTTTCTGAACACAATTTGGCCTAAAACTCCAAAATCTATGAGCTCTTTAGCTCTCTCACGAACAAGACTGTCGATCATGCTACAAATCGGACCTTATGTGTAATCGTTTTACAATTTCACCTCGAAATTTTTTAAATGACTAACAATTTTGCTTCCCACCAATGCATTTTGTTGGATGATTAAATTTTCTAGCCACCCCATAAGTCTGAAAATTGTGGTTATATTGGCACATCTAGGGTTCTGCCTTAACGCCTGCCCCCGCTGGTTAATCTCCTGATAGTCATACGTGGTCATATTAACACCATCAAACTGAGCATTAGACTAACATCCTAATATTCACGTCGAGCTTCATATCTCCTGGTGCATGTTAATGTAATGGTCCATAGGACTTGGGGCTGGCCCCCTACCTCAATATCTTGCCTTTCGCACCTAAGTCTGCAACCAATGGTCCTATCGGTGTGGATCAGACCAAGGATTAGGGCCTTTCCCTAGCCCCACCATCGATAGTTCCTTTTTCTTAGTGTCATGGTTGCATGTGGTGGACACAACCTAGGGGCTAAGGGTCATTACCCAAACCCTCTTTGGCGAGCTCCTTCCAAAACTCAATCGAGGGTTTTTTGGCAACAACGTCACTGGGGGTTGGGGTTGCCATACTGAGCCCTCTTGCCAAATGATGGAGACAAAATTTGAAGTATTGGTTCTGCCCATAATATAGAAAGCACCATAGTGAAGAGAGTTTGTAGAGTGCTAGAATGATAGCTAGCAAGTGAGGGGTTTCAATCTGGTCGGGCCTTTGACTGACCCATACCGAATTTTTGATTGAGCTTGGGCTATCAAACGGCAAGCCATGACTGGGCCACATGGCACCCATCCATTGATCCACTTCAGTCTAACAAGAACTAATCAGATACGCCCAAAAACCAATTAACCAAAACTTGCCATTTTCTAACTTGTCATTGGGTCGTACCCTACAAAGTCACCTTGCTAACTCAAAAATACAAAATCTGAGTCTGCTGCTCTACTCAAATTTTAGTTGTTCCACTTAACAATCATCACAAGGTAACTTGAGCATATTGTGTCGAATTGAGGTTAAACGAACGTTGTTGGATTCATAATGACAAGCACTTCTATTTGCTGATGGTTTCAAGACTTTCTAATAACTTTCATTTTTGAGTTAAAATTGATCACCTGATCATATAGAATTGTTGTAAATTTCCATGTAGGTTATTACAAGTGTTGATATTGTTACAAGTGCCATCATATGCTCTACTTCAATTACTACAATCCATATCAACCAGTTGCCACAACACCTACCAGTGAGTTGTTACAACACTTATCAATGAATTGCTATAATATCTATTAGGTAGGTGTAGGTATCTTTCTTTTTCTTTTATTTAAAATAAGTTCATTCGATGCCGTGGATTTGCATTTGGAAAGAAAACTATAATTCCATCCGAATTCTTTATCCATTTCTCGAAGCTGGAGACCCTGTTCAGTTTATGAGGTATCATTACCTTTCCATTCTATAACATTCCCTCGCCATTCTCATCAATCTCCACTCCAATATTCATACATGAGAGATTCAAAATTTTCAATATGAAAGAATTTCTTGCAACCACACAAGAACCCATAGTAAGAATGATAAAAGCCCTTATAGCTTCAACACAAGAACTAGTAGTAAGAACAATAAAAAGTCTTGCTACTGCCAAACAAGAACTAGTAGCCATAAAAATAAGATGTTGTTGCTCCAATTTTACCAACAATGGAAAATTAACAAGATGAAAGGGAGAACCCACATTTATAAATATGATATATCTCTTGTTTTCCCATGATCATGTTTAGATCTACCTTTTTAAGTAGCATATCCAACTTATTAGTATGTTTAATATGCAAGCAACAACAACGAAGTTTGAAAACAATAATAAAATAAGTAAGCCCTATTCTTAATTCTAACCAACTTTTATCTTAACAACCTATTAATATTACTTGATATATATACACATATAACTTATACATATATTATAAAGGTCCTTTATATAACTATTTTCCATTTAAATACTAAATAACTTATAATTTTTAATTATTAAACAATACCTTTTTAACTAACCATTAACACCAATTAAAATTATTTTACATATTTATATATTTTTACTGGTCACCTACTATAACTAATTTCCATGAAACTATAAAAAAATTTATGACCATGGTCCTAAAATCAAAATTAGTCGTTGGTCAAGTTAGTCGTTGGAGGCTCTGCTCAGACTATTTAACGTGCTAAGCTAGATCTGTTTCTTCAACTTGTCCTAACGATGAATCACACTGGTTGATTTGAAGCACATTGACAAATGGTATTTCATGTGATTTTCGTTGAAAAACTTCTTGTAAGCCCTATTCTTGCTACACAAAACTAAGAACAAGAAATGAAACATCATCATCTCACAAGAATTGAGTTATTAGGATGTCGATGTTACTCCTCTTATAACAATATTGCTACTACTATACTTTTTATGTGCAAGGAAGGGTTTTCTATATCTCAAAATTTGTGCACTCGATAGTCATGATTTGTTTTAAGGGAAAAGAATAAAATAAGATAATTATGCTTGCAGAACTTTATAGAAGATTACTTTGTAGATAATGGATAAAAGAAGTTTTCCACTACTCCTACAACGCTATTAATGCAACTCTATATACATGGTTGTTACAATCTCATTAAATTTGTACCAAGATGTTAATTTTGAAGTTTCAAAGATGCTATATAAGAATTCCCAACAAGAATTTGAGAGAAATGAAAATTTTTCACAATGGGGATATGTTTTCAATGGGCAAAAGAAGTCTCCCCCCGATATGGCTAATAAGAGGTATTACATTGCATGAGGACATGTAATATCTTTAGTAGGGAGACATGACACGCCTCATAATGGATATATTTTTATACACTCTTTTCCCTATTATTAATTCCTTTTCACTTTCTTGTTATTGTATATTAGTCCATTCTAATGTTTGTATGTGAAATTTAGAGATAAGGTGTTTTCCATTGCATTTCCTTAGTATTTTTTTATTATTTTTATTATTACACACTAAAAAGGTATCATATTTTCATTTATCTTTGATTTAATCTACAAAAACAACATGCCAAACATTTTTTTATGTAAGTTCTGATGTTTTTGAAGGGAATGTTCTCGTTACAGTTGTTGCAACTCTGAACTATATTGCTACAACTATAATCCATGTTATTGGGGAAACTCCAAGTTGACAATAGAACTGTGAGCCAGTGGAACCTTGTGATGATTGGAAACTCAAGTTGATGTTGTAACGCAATTGTGATTGCATTATTTTAATATGGATCAATATTACTCATGGTTAAGTTGTCAAAATTATTTTGGAATTATGTATGATTCATTTATTGTTTACTAATTATTTTCCAATCACGTGAGAGGCTTTTGGACACATTTATTATTTTCCTGTTGTTAGAAAACCAAATGCGAAACTTGTGCATCTCATTTATTGGTTATTATTTATTTTTAAACAAATGTTATCCACAAGTGGAGTTCCTGTTTCATTTCATGAGGAGGACTCTGTGAGAAATTTCCATACCATAATGAAACAATAGCCACATGGTAGCATGTCATTTCTTATTTGCATACATGAATTGTGTGCATCTAGTTTATATGGTTGAAATGATATGTGTGAACATATCATTATTTAAAATGAAAAGGTTGCATTGAAAATTTATATGTTTAAAATTTGGATTATATTTTTTATTTTGAATGTGTCCATAACTTTAAAATAATTGATTTTTAGATAACAACAAAAGTATATCAAATGTTATGCAAAAAGGTACATTGAAATGTATATAAGGAAAAATTCTTCTAGAGATATTTTCTAAAATATTTATTTGAGTAATATTACAAATAATTTGAGAGTAGGCTACCAAATACCAATGCCATTACTCGTGAAATCAAATTAAAATAAAACTAAAAAATAATAATGGCACTTATTTCATCACAAAAATGAAACAAAAAATAATAAAATGTTTTCCTGTGGAATGCCAAACACTAAAAAATTCGAAATATTATTAAAACTATTATTTTTCTATTAGATATATACACTTTCATATATTATTTATATATATATTATATATATATTTTAAATATTTATAATATATTTTAGTATATATATAAATTTATTAAAATATGTTTTTAATAATAGTTAAGTTCTCTTGAATTGAAAAATATATAATTTACAAAAATAACAAAATGAAAACAAAAAATCAAGAAATAAATAAAAATGAAAAAAAATAAAAATAAAAATTAGTAATTAATAGAAATGGAAGTTACTAAAGAAACTATAATAAGACCTCAACCAATCAACTTGCAACTAAATAGATTTAAATAATAACAAAAATTCAATTGAAGCTATGGATAAACAATAAATTTGTTTTGTCGTGGTCAAAGCAAAGACCAAAAATTTATGACGATTATCAATGGTTTACTATTAACAATTCAATTCTCTTATTTTTTTTTATTTAAATTTATTTGATTTTAAGGTGATTGGTTAAGATTTTATTATGGATTTTTAGTAACTTCCATTTCTATTAGTTACTATTATTTTTTAAAGTTTTTTTCCGTTTTTATTTAACTTTTTGGTTTTTATTTTTTTCTATTTTTCCATTTCATGAATTATATTTTTCATCATATTTGGAATTAAAGATTACTTATTATTACATTAAAAATATATTCTAATAAAATAAATTATATACAAAAATTATATATATTAATTACAAAAACACACACATATATATTAAAGTGTATATATGATAATACCAACATAGATTCATCTTAAGTATGAATCTGACAGAAGCCTAGAGGGATCAAATTTATTCACATGCAAAGTTCTTTAGAGTGAAAATATAATGTTGTTTTTATTGTTTTTAATTGTATTTTTAATGGTTAAGTGGGCCTAATGGTTAAGAGCATGTGTTTCCTCCTAAGAGGTCACAGGTTCAAAACCAAACGGGGGTAGAGTATGTATGCCTTCGTAGACTTAGCAGTTAAATCACTGCGTGGAGGTGGGTCCCTTGTCCCACAAACAAAGGGGTCTCATACACCAATTTGGTGTCTGGCTTGGCTGTGACCTTAAAAATGGATATTATTATTATTATTATTATTTATTAAATGCTAAATAAAGTATATATAAGACCACATAATCATTTTAATCATAATATTAATTTTTTCATGATACATACAGAATTTTCTTAAAATGATATATACTAGCAACTACAAATGAAGTTGCAAAAACGTCGTAAGCCATTAGTGTAGGAAAAAGTAGCATTAAATTGTTATTCTTCCATGATCACAGTGAAAGTGTCACCAGATGTTCCCAAATAGTGTAAGTAGAATTTTGGATCCTAGTTAAAGATGGCAGCCTCAGGAATTACAATATTGACATGACAAGGTTATCCACACTGTTATATTCTCTCTTTTTGGTCATTTATTGTATTCTCGGTGGAATGTATGCATGTGTGAGGGAGAGTGTTGTTGTGTTGTCTTTACAATTTTATGGTTGTTGATTGTAAAGCAATTCATACTTTTCAATTTTTTATCACTGACATACACTTCAACATATTTCCCCGGTGGGATGTTTATGATTTGATGACAAGTGGTTCTTAACTTTGAATTGTTTTACTTTATGTAAATTACATATGCTCTAGCCCATTTGATTACGGTGCTTAGTGCCATTATGATCAAGGGTGTGGTGAAAGAAGGAAACTTATGTCACGTGATTGTACATAAACAAGACTTAGATGAGTTAAGTTTGAACTCAGTGAATTGGCTTACAGTAGTTTCTCACCTAGTTTAGTGAATCTAGACACTTGTTTCGAAATACTTATCTTCATTATGAAATGTGATGGCCTCCCGCCTTTTCCAACGCAAATTTAAGTGACATGACTTGGTGCATTCAGTATGACAGCCGTTGGACTTTAATGTTGGTGTACGCTCCCCTGATATTTTTTTGAGGTTCTGACTTGTAGCACCGGTTAGGGTTTTCCACCTGCCAGTTTCCCTTATCCGGTCATTCACCTTTTGTCAACCCTAGACTAGCTCGATTGTCATTTTCGATTTTCTCTGTGCTAAACCTCAGCTCCTCTCTATGGGGTTTTTCCGCACCTCCGTCGCTCTGATTCCAACACTGTGCTCTATGGATGTTTTCGGTCCTCCGCCGCTCTAGAAGTAGGGATACAATGAATATGGTGGCACCGTCTGCTCCTACATTGTAATAATCTTCTGGCTTGCTGTTTGTTAAGTAGTCTCTGTCATTTAAATGTTATTTCTTGCTGGTTAATTTGTGAGTTTTTCCTGTGACAGGGTCCCCGCCAATCTATTGCGCTTCAGCTCTGCTACGAAGGTAAACTATGGTTCCCTGCTAAACTTGATTGCCACTTCTCCTTTAGACCATAACGCCCTCGCTCCTTGTCTTCAGGGGTATAGTGATTGTTTTGTTTTACGATGCTGCCTCCTCAACTCCAGGTGAGGTTCCGCATTTCGTAAATCGTTCATTTGCTATTTTTTAATGCTTGTTTTGTGACTGCAAATAGTATTAACCTGTCTTCATTCCGTCTGCAGGTTGCTCGAGGTAGCTGGTCACCGTTGCTTGACACTCTCTGCGGTCTCTGGGAATCGTTCGAACCCTCCCAGTCCTTTTCTACGGGTAGGGTCTTTCCGTATTGGCTTGACTGTAATTCTGTAGAGGTTCTGAGACTTCGTTTTATAATATTCTGTCACCTGAGTGGTGAAATAGGTGATTCTCTCGACTGTGTAACTCTTCTGTGGTTCTGTACATTTGTCTTTCGTTATCGAAGTGCTCGTTCTGTAATACTGATATTTGATTATTTGAACCCTCGTTCTGTAAGGTGGATATTTGGTTATTTGAAACCCTCGTCCTGTAATGTTGGTACTTGGTTATTTGAAACCCTCGTTCGCACCGACTCTATTCGGGTGCTTCCTCATTGTGATAACTCTTTGCTCTGTTTGGTTGTATCGTTCTTTTCGTTGAAAACTCGGTTTCGAAGCTCTATTTCGAATGAGCTTTTCTGATGGAGCGTGGTACGCTCAGGACTGTGGTATACTTTGGTTATGACAGTTAATGAAATGATACAATTTTGTTTTGGGTTTTCATTCCAGCATTTATTTTTATCGTAAATAACATGAGGGTTTGTATGGTATTACCTGATTGGTAGCCTGCGCTCGCAATTACTCGTTTTCCTTTATCTGGTAGTGATCTTTGTAGCAGCGCCCTGCTCTTCCTGTGAATACTTGCTGTCTTTGTTATTCCAACGTAATTAGTTACACAGAATACATATATTGATGCATGAAATTAATCTGTACAGTGGTGCTTCGATTGATCAAAACAAGTTTTTATTTCAAATGACTGTATATTCTTTTTCTCTGTATGGGGAATCCCTACACTGTTTTGCTTTTCCCTTTTTAATCTCTCGGAGGCACAACTGTTCTTCTGTTCAGGTTGAACCGTCCCAACCAGAATTGGGTAACTGTCCACCAGTTCTTTTACAAAGCTTTTGGTTAACCATTAACTGTTCCTAACTAATACAATTCATAAAAATGCTAATTTATTGTTAACCTATTTTATTGTTACTAATTCCTAATTAAAAAAGAAACAGTTCACAATTTGTAATCATCATGGTCCTAACGACCTTCTGGAAAATAAAACAAATAGTAAAAGAAAAGTAAAATAACTGACAAGTCTAACAACCTGTCCAGCTATGCATGTATAATTGTTTGTTCTTGTCTCTCCACGAGGCCGTCAACCACCTTCTGTCTCCTCAGAGCTGGATGCTCCTGCATCAGGCTTCCGGGGTGGCAAAAATTCTTGGCTCCGTTCCATGAGGTCGTCGACAGAATAGCCTGCTTTCCGTATCTGCGTTGCGTTAAGACACGAACTGTCCTCTATTGGATGGTTCTTCCACTTGACCAAATACCGTAGATACTCCTTCCTACGTGTGCGCTTAGCTACCTGTGTGTCTAGAATCCCTTCAATCTCTAGGGGTGGTGCCATTGGCATCTGTCTCGTCCACGAATCTTCTTCACAACTGGTGTTCCGCGGTGGCTTTGCTGCTGTATTATCTGCTGAGTCAGCAACATAAGGAAACAGATCTGCCACGTTAAAAATAGGGGAAATACCGATCCCTCTTGGCAACTGTAGTTCATAGGCGTTTGCGGAAAATTTGCGAATGATTTTACAAGGCCCGATTTTCTTAAATTTTAGCTTGTTGTACTCTCGTTTTCGAAACCGTTCCTTACGTAAGTACGCAAGGACTTCATCTCCTACGTTGAACTAAACTTCCCGACGCTTTGTATCAGCTCGCTGTTTATACCTCTGATTGTCGTCCTGTAATTTCAGTTTGACCTGTTCATGTAAGTTACTCATTGCTTGGGCGAAATCTTTCGCATCAGCGCTTTCGTTTCTCAAGTTTTCCCAAATCTCGTAATTCATGCACTCCTCACGGATGCATGCCGTACAAAATATGGAACGGACTGTATCTTGTGCTGCGATTAGGGGAATGATTGTATGCGAATTCCGCCTGAGCAAGTACACGGTCCCAATTCCGGGAGTTTTCACCTGTTAAACTTCGAAGTAAGTTTCCCAGACTTCGGTTTACTACCTTCGTCTGACCATCAGTCTGCGGATGATAAGCGGAGCTGAACTACAACTGGGTATTCAACTTTTTCCACAGAGTTCTCCAAAAATGACCAGTGAACTTTACATCTCTGTCAGAGATAATGGATCTGGGAAGTCCATGCAACCGAACGATCTCAGTAAAGAAAAGATGGGCTATATAAGTAGCATCGCTGGTTTTCTTGCATGGTACAAAGTGTGCCATTTTTGAAAATCAGTCTACCACAACCATTACTGAATCAAAACCTCGTTGTGTCTTCGGAAAACCCAGTACAAAATCCATACTAACTGAATCCCACGGTCGGCTAGGGATGGGTAATGGCATATAAAGTCCAGTGTTCTGACGGTGACCCTTTACCAGTTGACAAATTTTACATCTACTCACGTACCTCTGCACATCCTGCTGCAACTTTGGCCAAAAATAAAAATGTTGTACCTAAGCAATCGTTTTGTCAATACCGAATTGTCCAGCCAGACCCCCACTGTGTTTTTCCTGTATAATGTTTTCCTGCATAGAACAGTTGGGAATACACAACTTTCCTCCCTTAAACAACAATCCTTCCTGTATTTTATAGTCTAACCACATGCTTTTATTTCTTAACAATGGGTTTTGGCAAGCCTCATAGGCCTCCCTAAATTCAGTATCGGTCGGATACAGTTCTTTTAAATGATCAAAGCCTACAATCTGCATCGTGCTCTCCTTTAGAAGGAACGTTCTTCTACTCAGTGCATTTGCCACCTTATTTGCTTGCCCACTAATGTGTTTTAGTACAAATGTAAAATTTTGCAAGTACTCAACCCAAGCTGCATGCTTATGGTTCAATTTATGCTGCTGCATAATGCACTACAATGCAGATTTATCAATAAACAAAACAAACTCGTTACCTAACAGATAATGTCGCCAATGTTTCAAAGCTTGCACAATGGCGTAAAACTCCTTGTCGTAGGTTGAGTATTTTTGCCTGCTCTCGTTTAGCTTTTCACTGAAATAAGCAACCGGTCTGTCCCCCTGACTAAGGACTGCCCCAATGGTCGTACCACTGGCACCGCAACGAACTTGAAAAGGTTTGTTGAAATCAGGCAGTCTTAATATTGGTCTTTCAGTAATCTTCTTTTTCAAAATCTGAAAACTATTTTCTGTTGCTTCAGTCCAGTGAAATGGCTGATTCATCTTCTTGATTGTATCCAACATCGGTGCGCAAATCTCGCTGAAATTTCTGATAAACTTCCTGTAAAAACTGGCTAGTCCGTGGAAACTTCGGACTTCAAATAAACTTTTCGGAGAAGGCTAGCTAACTATAGCCGTCACCTTTTCTGGGTCCATTTTTAGTTCATTTTCTGCAATGAAAAATCCCACATACACTAATTCTCACTGAAAAAAGGTACAGTTTTTCAGATTAATTAGAAGCTTGTTCTGCTGCAACTTCCTCAATACACTCTGCAAATGTCTGAAATGTTCCTCTTTAGTCTTGCTAAAAATCAAAATATCGTCCAGGTAAACTATTACGAACTTACCATTAAATTCCTCCAGTACCTTATTCATCAGGCGCATGAATGTGCTAGGAGCGTTGCTCAAACCAAATGGCATCACCAGCCACTCATATAAGCCTTCATTCGTCTTGAAAGCTGCTTTCCATTCATCTCCTTCCTAAATTCGGATCTGGTGATATCCACTTTTCAAGTCAATCTTCGAAAAATAAGCCGCCCCACTCAAACAATCCATCATATCATCCATTTTTGGTAAGGGAAACCTGTACCTAACAGTAATTTTGTTAATAGCCCTGGAATCTGTACACATTCGCCACTCTCCTCCTTTCTTTGTAGCCAAAACGGTTGGTACTGTACATGGGCTCATGTTTTCTCGAATCAAACCTTTGTCCAATAACTCATGGACCGGTTTCCTGATTTCTTCATGGTCTTTAGGACTCATGCGATAAGCTGCTTTATTTGGCAGGCTTGCCCTTGGTATAAAGTCAATACAGTGACTAATACCTCTCCTTGGTGGTAATTCATCTGGAAGATCATCCACCACTATGTCCCCAAATTCTTGCAGCAACTTCTGGACTTCTCCGGGCAAATCTGAAATCTATGTATGAAGTACCACTGCATTTGGTCTTCTTATGACAGCAAAATTTATTTCGTTGTCCTCAATCTGTTTTATAAACTCCTTTCCACCTAACAGTAGTGCTTTCACCCCACTGGTTTCTGTTGTATTTTCCTCCTTGATGGGTACAAGCGTATGCTTGATCCCATCTTTAACAAACTTATAGCAGTTGGTTTTTCTGTCATGAACTCCACTTCTATCAAACTGCCAAGGTCGTCCCAACAGTAGGTGACAGACATCCATTGGCATGACATCGCAAAGGATCTTATCCTTGTATCTACTGATCTGAAACTCCACCTCACACTGTTCGTCAACTAACAGCTGATGCCCTTTCTGTAGCCATGACACTTTGTAGGGAGTAGGATGCTTCAGTTTCTTCAATCCCAGCTTTTCTACCATCTCCACAGCTACTAAATTGTCGGTACTCCCACTGTCAATGATCAATTTATAGCACTTACCCTGTGACTTGCAGACAGTGCGGAACAAAGCCTTTCGCTGATCCGGTTCTGCAACCTCTTTTGCTGGTTTTAATAGCACTTTATTCAACACTAAAGCTTCACCTGTTTCCGGTGTGTTTTCTGCTTCTTGAGGTGTCTCCTCAACATCCTCCGGCTGAGCAACATAAGTTCCTCTCCTACCTGCTGGTTCACCTTCAGGACAGTCATATGACTTGTGTCCCAATTTGTGACAACGATAGCACTGGACAGTTCCCCTACCTTGACCAAATCCTCGCCCTCGCTGAGTTGGTCATCCTTCTCTAGTGCTATTTTCCTTCTCTGTTGTGCCAGGAGACTTGGAACTGCTGCCCTCCTCATTTGAACCTGTACTTATACCTCTACCAAAAACCTTGCCTTTTCCCCGGCCAGTTCCACCTCCTCTCTTGGCGTTCTGCTTCCGGTTAATTTTCTCCTCTGCCTTCAGTGCAAACTGGTAAGCTTCATCCAACGTTTGAGGTGAGAGGATACCAATTTCATCTAGAATCTCCCCCCTCAAGCCATTCACAAATCTGGCTGTTTTTTCTGGGGTATCTTCCACATACCCTGCTCATAAATTCAACTTATAAAATTCCTCTGTAAATTCCTTAACGGTCATTCCTCTTTGCTTCAAGTTCTGCACCTGTCTATATAACATGATCTGGTAATCTTTTGGCAAGAAATTTTCTTTCAGTTTTGCCTCCATTCTATCCCACTTCTTTATAGGCTGTTTGTGTAGCCTCTTCCTCTCCGGCTGAATGCTATCCCACCACATGGACGCATGTCCTTTCAGTTTGGTGGCGGCGAACTTCACTTGTTTGTCCTCACTGGTTTCCTCAAACTAAAAATATTTATTTACTTCACTCAACCAATCTAGTAACACATCTGCAGACAAACTCCCGTCATAACTGGGTAACTCATGCCTTGGCTTATGACTGGACAACAAAACTGACTTTAATAATCGAAGTTCCGGTGTCATCCCTTCAAACTCATCCTCTGGTTCAGCTACTTCTTCATCACTTTCATCTGCTAGGTATCTCCTTCCCCCAGCCTCCACCACTGTCAATCTTTCACACAAAACACAAATCTCCTCATGAAGTCCCTCATCTGCTATCCTACAGACTGCTCGTCCCCTTCCTCTTCCTCTTCCTCTTCCGTCAGCTTCCATTTGTTCCTATTCAACAAAATTGGCTCTGATACCACTTTTGATGGCCTCCCACCTTTTCCAACGCAACTTTAAGTGACAAGACTTGGTGCATTCAGTATGATAGCCGTTGGACTTTAATGTTGGTGTACACTCCCCTGATATTTTTTTGAGGTTCTGACTTGTAGCGCCGGTTAGGGTTTCCCACCTGCCGGTTTCCCTTATCCGGTCATTCACCTTTTGTCAAACCTAAACTAGCTCGATTGTCATTTTCACTTTTCTCTATGATAAACCTCATCTCCGCTCTGTGGGGTTTTTCTGCACCTCCGTTGCTCTGATTCCAACCCTGTGCTCTATGGATGTTTTCGGTCCTCTGCCGCTCTGGAAGTAGGGATACAACGAATATGGTGGCATCGTCCGCTCCTGCACTGTAATAATCTTCTGGCTTGCTGTTTGTTAAGTAGTCTCTGTCATTTAAATGTTATTTCTTGTTGGTTAATTTGTGAGTTTTTCCTGTGACAGGGTCCCCGCCAATCTATTGCGCTTCAGCTCTGCTACTAAGGTAAACTATGGTTCCCTACTAAACTTGATTGCCACTTCTCCTTCAGACCCTAACGCCCTCGCTCCTTGTCTTCAGGGGTATAGTGATTGTTTTGTTTTACGATGCTGCCTCCTCAACTCCAGGTGAGGTTCCGCATTTCATAACTCGTTCATTTGCTATTTTTTAATGGTTGTTTTGTGACTGCAAATAGTATTAACCTGTCTTCATTCCATCTGCAGGTTGCTCGAGGTAGCTAGTCACCGTTGCTTGACACTCTCTGCGGTCTCTGGCAATCGTTCGAACCCTCCCGTCCTTTTCTACGGGTAGGGTCTTTCCGTATTGGCTTGACTGTAATTCTGTAGAGGTTATGAGACTTCGTTTTATAATAGTCTATCACCTGAGTGGTGAAATAGGTGCTTCTCTCGACTGCGTAACTCTTATGTGGTTCTGTATGTTTGTCTTTCGTTATCGAAGTTCTCATTCTGTAATACTGATATTTGATTATTTGAACCCTCGTTCTGTAAGGTGGATATTTGGTTATTTGAAACCCTCGTCCTGTAATGTTGGTACTTGGTTATTTGAAACCCTCGTTCGCACCGACTCTGTTCGGGTGTTTCCTCGTTGTGATAACTCTTTGCTCTATTTGGTTGTATCGTTCTTTTGGTTGAAAACTCAGTTTCGAAGCTCTGTTTCGAATGAGCTTTTCTGATGGAGCGTGGTACGCTCAGGACTGTGGTATACTTTGGTTATGACAGTTAATGAAATGATACAATTTTGTTTTGGGTTTTCATTCCAGCATTTACTTTTATCGTAAATAACATGAGGGTTTGTATGGTATTACCTGATTGGTAGCCTGCGCTCACAATTACTCGTTTTCCTTTATCTAGAAGTGATCTTTGTAGCAGCGCCCTGCTCTTCCTGTGAATACTTGTTGTCTTTGTTATTTCAACGTAATTAGTTACACATAATAAATATATTGATGCATGAAATTAATCTGTACAGTGGTGCTTTGATTGATCAAAACAAGTTTTTATTTCAAATGACTGTATATTCTTTTTCTCTGTTTGGGGAATCCCTACACTGTTTTGCTTTTCCCTTTTTAATCTCTCGGAGGCACAACTGTTCTTCTGTTCAGGTTGAACCTCCCAACTAGAATTGTGTAACTGTCCACCAGTTCTTTTACAAAGCTGTTGGTTAACCATTAACTGTTCCTAACTAATACAATTCATAAAAATGCTAATTTATTGTTAACCTATTTTACTGTTACTAATTCCTAATTAAAAAAGAAACAGTTCAAAATTTGTAATCGTCATAGTCCTAACGACCTTCTGGAAAATAAAACAAATAGTAAAAGAAAAGTAAAATAACTTACAAGTCTAACAACCTGTCCAGCTATGCATGTATGATTGTTTGTTCTTGTCTCTCCATGAGGCTGTCAACCACCTTCTGTCTCCTCGGAGCTAGATGCTCCTGCATCAAAATGTAATCAACGTATGATTGCTTAGGCATGTCTTTTTTATTTAATAGGATTGGCCTAACAGATGTCCTTGTAATAACAAACTGGAAACCTGGATATAAGATACATAAAGAAAAATCAGATAATTATTTTAAATACCTGTTAATTTGCTGAAGAACATCCAATGGTTCTATAGAGTAATGTTATCTTTGTAGAAAAAATTATCTTCATTTTTTCAACAGGATGTGTTATAAATGTTTTTAGATGAGGTTTATTCATGGGTATTCAACCTTGAATTGTAGAATGTGGGAAAACAAATGCAAAATCTGGAATGGTTCTTCATTTTCTTGCTGGGCTAAGAGTTATGCCAGATGCTTCTATTGAATTTCATCTTCGAAGCAACATTTTTCATATTGCAATTGTGCAGGTCTAATATTTTTTTGTCTTTGATTTGATGATGTATTTTTTCTCTCTCTTTGCTCACTTCTATTTACTAAGCTTATATGAAAAGAATTTTGTTCAGTTTTCTTTGAAGTTCATTTGAAAAACTGCAAAGGAAATGACCATGTAGGTCTTCTCCATCTTTGCTGGAACAAGTTCTAGCATGCCATGGACAATATATGACGACATGGCAAGATAAATAAATCACAAAAACTTTTGGATTGCAAGTTCATTCATGGATTTCAAACCTTGACTTATAGAATTTTGGAAAATGAATGCAATATTTGGAATGTTTCTTCTTGTTCTTACTAAATTAGAAATTGTGGCAGTTGCTTCAATTCTAGTTGAGAGACTGCATTTTTCATATTGAAATTGTATTAATTATATTATTTATACAGCATTTTAAATTCTTCAAAATAGTTAATTATATTATTTATGGTTGTATGATGAAATAATGAAATAAATACTAGGTTAAATTTTATTTGTTTTTTAACGGTAGGAAAAAAAAAACTTGCTTTCATTAAGACAAAAGTAAATTACATCTACATAGTTTTTTCTACTATACATAGTTCTAGTTAACTTTTATTGGGTTTTAAATTCAACAGTGGAATTTCAACCAATGATTTTTCGTACCTCATACTTTTGTGTTAGTGGATTGTAGGTAATAGGAAAAGACATGTAATATTCCATGTAAGGGATTTAGAAATGATGAGCGAAGCTTACATGGTGAGCTTGGTCAAATTTGGTCAAAGATATTAATAGATTCGTTTATGTTGTAATTTGTTATTTTCTCTACTATTGTTATTACTAACAACCAAGAACTATGCTTTTCAACCACAACCAAGAACTATTCTTTTCAACCACTATAAAAATTAAATAGATATGTTAATTTATGTGGATCTATACTAAGAGATTTAAGACCTCTTAGCGGAAATGTTTGGAGTAAGGGATCATGATCTGGAAAAGTAGAATGTAGTCTCAATTACACTAAGAGGATAGCAACATTTATAAGAGTTTTTAAAGGAAAAATTGGTATGGTGACAATTAAAGGCAATAACGACAATGAACTAAAGAATGTATAATTTTAATTTCAAAATAGAGTTTATTTTTTTTAAATTCGATGTAAATGGATGTACAACATTAGATGTAGGATCAAAAATAAATTCTCCACTTTGAATAAGAATATAAATAGATTTATTGATCTCAATTTTTTTATATGTATTTTGAAACGTAAAATTATTATTATTATCACTATGTTGTATTTGTTATATTCTCTTTTCATTTTATAAATGATAAAAATGTAAATTTTTTAAACACAATAAATATATTAAATTTTTTTGAAATTAAAAAAATAGTTTTATAATTTATTTTTATAAAATCAAATATTACATTTGAATTAAATATTATTAAATTGTAACACCCCTCTCATATGCGTTAAATAATTGTAAACATAAGTTGAGTTAAAGCTACGTGTGATACTCTCCCTTGTGGGTTCAACCATTTTAAACTTAATCTGAGGAAAGCTAGGTGTGATATGTAATATGAAAAGAAAATATGCTATTAATTAAATTAATAAATAAATCACTTGGAGGGTGGAGCACTAAGAAAGATGATATTCTTGCCAAATCCCATTCAAGAATGGGATAGAGATAAATCTTTCATGTTAAAGCTTCTAGATGTGATTCTAGATAAGCTTAGATGGATGGGAGGATAAAGATCCATCAAACATAAAAGCTTTGCGGGAGATAAATGCAAGATTTTATGAGGAAAAGCTTTGTGTGAAATAAAGACAATATTTTCCGAAAAAGAGCTAGGCAAATGGAAAAATCCAGAAAAGCAAGACGCCGCTAATGGAAACTAAATCATGAAAGAGTGTATTAAATACCTTGTGCATTAATCAATTGGGGATAGTTGATCCTTGGCAAGAATCCCAGCTCGAGGGGGAATCAGAGGTGATTCATGGTTGGGTGGTGGTTCTCTTCTCTCCAAGTGAGGTTTTAGTCTGTTTCATATGTCTCGAGTGTTTTGTATGTTGGTCCTGACCTCTATATTTATTCCATTCTGTTGAAATTTATATATCATATAACTCAGTGGTATAGATGAGGTGTATCTGTATCGAAATAATTATTGTCTTATGTATGTGACTTTAAATGTATACGAGGAATGGTGGAACCATGGTAATTAGCTGTTAATACTTATGTTAAAGCATTAGATTTGTCATGATTGACTTGCATGTGGTTCTCCAGTGTCAAGTTATCTGTAGAAGCACATTAAGTGTATTAGAACTTTTAATACCCATGCATGGTATCATATTGCACATAATTAGATTACCTGTGATATTGTAGTACTATGGAAGTAATTGAAGTTTTATTCATATCACTCCCTATACATCCAAGAATAGAGTTTTAGCAGAAGCATGGCATGTAGTGTTATATATATTAACATTGTTATGTAGAGATCATGTATGAATATGTGAGATGACTATGGATTCTCTAACTGATTCTAATTACCCTTATTAAAGAAATCTTCCATGCCCATAATACTCTAATCTCATAATTTCTTATGCATTTTGAACAATTGAAGGATTAATGTTTTCCATTGTATGACTAATGGTTTATGTATGTTTGTTTGCATGTCTAATCCATGGGGGCTTCACACAATGAAGTTGTGACCTATGACATGCGTTCATGGCATATTAAACAATACCCTTAATTTTACTACATATTGGAAAATACCCCTCAAACTCGCATTATTTAACCCCCTACCAATACAAACCCAATACACTTTCCTGATTCAAAAATACCCCTACTTCCACTAGATATTGTCGGTATCCATTTTCTCATTAACATTTTTTACCTCTATATTTTTCATTAACTTTGACCTCCATTTTTTAAACCCGCCAATATAAAAGACCTTTACCCCTTATATATCCCTCAATATATTATGTCATTTTTTCCTCAATATATATCCCCCAATATGAACCCGCACGGTATGGTATTGCTCCCCCAATGAAGCCCCCATAGTCTAATAAAGCTAGCATAGGCATGAGAATTAAAGGTTGGTCAATGGTGTAGTGATTATGTGTATACTACAATGATCATTGAAATTAATGTCAGTTAATTCTTAGCGATTAACCCAAGGATTTTGGTAGGGTTCATACCATCATAAGTTTTTAGTGGCCAATCACATATATCAGACATATTAATGAATCTAAGGTTCCATATAAAGGATCTAAAAACATTTAATGAGAAATTGGTATTATTGCCTATGTGTAATATGGCACAGTTACTTTTAGAAGGTAAGATATGTAGGAAGGGGAAAACATTTAACTCTGAATGAACTCAAATTTTAAATTTATGGGGCCTAGTGGCTAATTTCCTAATTAAGCTAAAGAGATTTGTTACAAATGGTACCAGAGCTCAAGTTCAAACCTTTCAGCCTAAGGGCCAATCCATGTCTATGAAATATGGCTAACAGGGTGAATTAATTTGACATTTAAACCAAAAAAATAGAGGCGGTTTAAAACCTATAAGGTAAAGTTAGTCTTGGAAATTAAAAGGTTAAATTTCTGATTTAGATTCTCACCACAAGGTAGATAATAATCCACATTTTATGGTAAAGGGGTCAATAATATAAAAAATCATTTTACGTATAACATATGAGTTTTGGAGTTGTCTATAATGCGACTTTTTGGAGATTCCGTTGACGGAATCCAGTGGAAGAAATGAGGATAATTCTTGATTTTTAGCAGTTAAAATGGTTTTTTAACTGCATATTTGGATTCATCACCCTGAAAAACCCCTAGGAGCCATTGATTATGCAGAAACTAGCTATCAAACTTGGGGTTCCAATGAATTGCGGCCAGATTTTGACCGGAAAAATTCGCCAAAAAAGCTTTCAAAAAGTCGAGTTATAGACTACTCCATGAGTTTTAAGCATATCACCCTACGGATCTTAATTGATCAAATTATGGCATAATGGTGAATTAAGCATCATAAGGGCGAATCAACACAGGGAAATTGGAAGCAAGAGCATTTGAATATAAAATAATTATCGTATTGTTGACTGGAATATTACCGTATTAAAATAAGTCATATCTATAATAGGCTAATACTTAATATAATAGGGTGACCATATACCATGAGTCCTTTATTGCTAGTATTTCTACATTACGACGTAATGCGTCCCTGGTACATGTATGAAATCATTTAACATGCCCCGTCAAAGAAATATTGTGAGCCTCAGGGAGTGGAACAGAGCAAGGCCTTCATGGAGAGAGAGGGAAAATCCTCGTGTTACGAGAGTGGGGAAATATCGTTGAAGTGATATGCTTCATCCAGATACACGAGCTTAAAACTACTGCACTGAGTGATTTCTCTATTTTTCTCTTGAGAAAACCATCCTGTTATGGTGTTACACTAAGGAGAAAACTACTCTCTGAGGAACTAAGCTGGTGGACGCTTATCTTGGATTCCAGACAGAGATGTGGATCATCTTGTCTGTAATACTGAACATGAAAGGAAATGTATGCAATAGGTTAGTATTCAATTAGGTAGTTTATTCTGAGCATGATCCCACTGATCCTACCGAAAATGTTGTGCTCTTAACAGAGGTAGAGGAGATCGTGTAAATCTTGAAATATATAATAATAAAAAAGAGTTATCGCTGAGCATGACGACGACAGATTGAGTGAAACCTTGTTCTTCTGGATGCCGAAATTAAAGGCTCCTCCTATGATGTGTTGATGTTATCCTTGGGTTGACATTCCTCATGTGTTGGCAACTTACACGTTTTATTTTTATCGACATAAAATGGAACGTACACCGATGGGTAAAAGGAACAGTTCTTTACAAACTTAGGAAGTCATGATGATAATGGTTGTTCCTTGCTTTCGGATTGTTTTACAATAGATATGGAAGCAACAATGATAGATCTAGTTGACCACAAACACAGTCGGTGGGATATTAATTATCGTCAATCTATCGGATTAAGTGATATACACACTATTATAATGTATCTGTGACGTGCTATGTAAAAGTAGTCATGAGGTCTCTAAATAAGTATATGGATAGGATGGGAGCAAATATTAGTGGAATAAGACATGGTTGTAAACATTCTCTAATCAACCATGAGCTTTCTTTCTAGTTTTAAGGTGAAAAATGATTAGTAACTAAGAGTTCCTTCTTTTCGGTTTGTCTTACTAGAGATGTGAGGTGATAAAACTCTTGTTAGATAAGGCTTATCGTTGGAGACTAAAGAATGGATAATGGAAATCTGATTCCGCCAAAATACTCTCTCCTCCGATGCCCATAAATAAGTGAACAATCCTGATCCGCTAGAAATATAAAAATGGTTTCTGAGTTTGTTCAGAGGGAGTGCAGTGAAACCACTATCTGTTCTCTCAACGATGCCCTCGAATGGTCCATATATTGTTTGGAGAAAGACTGTCTATGTAATATTCATAGAATTTTCTCTATGTCATATGCTCTCGTCCATACATACATACATCTATATTGGGTTTTCTTAATTTTCCCTGTGCGCTTTTGATGCAATGATAGTATATAATCGAATATGTTTTCTTGTTAGGGGTTTTGAAAATCCTGAAGCATCTCGTGTGCATATATATACATCCAATATTAAAACAAGCCCTTCACCATGGTTAATGTGGGGTTGTGTACCCACTATATCTCTCTCTTCATTCGATTTCGTGGGGGCTTGGCTTCGCTGCGTCTTTGATTTCGATGGTTTCCCAATGTCATAATATTTTTGGTCACCTCGATTTTTGTATTAGTCTGGCTTCCAATAACTAGGTTGCAATTTGAAGTTTGATGATTGTGACATATATTTGACCCAGGATGGATCTTGATGGTATCGGCAATATTTTAAATAAATTTGATGGGGAAATCAGCGAGACAACCCAGTCTATCTCTAGAACGTTCACCTCCCACCTTTTCCTAAGCTTCCTCCATTTGGTATTCAGGTATATTATGATCTTGAAAGTGATGGCCATACATAATATTTATGTTCATGCTAAAATAGTGTATACGTGAGTTCATGCTGAATTAGTATATATGTGAATAAAGTAGTTTAACGAGGTGACATTTTCATTTAGAAATAAATGGAAAAGTTGGGAGGATTTAAAATGCATATAAATTTATTGATTTTCAACTAGAATGTTATCCTTGTCAGGGTAAAGGATGGGTGACTTCTGTGAATGTCAAAAGATAAATGTGCAAGCACAATGTAAGCGAGTTTATGGGCGTTGTCCTTCTTGCAGAGTTGTGAGTCTGTTCACACTTTGGTATTGCGGCATTTTTGATCATCAAGCCTCGCAACTTAGCATAGCTTCTGGCACTGCACTCTGGATACACCCCACAAATCTTCTTGTGGCACGACATCCCACTAATATATGGTTCATAAAGAATAAAAAGTATCTTCCTTGTAGTTTCGTATCCAAGCATGGGAGTATGTGCTTCATTGATTGATCAAATACCATTGTTCGTGACACTATTTCGAATTATTCCATGTATTATAGATTATCAATGTTTGAAATATTGTGCTCACTATATATAATTATGTCAAAAGTTGTGACTATGCATAGATAACTACTTTTAAGCAGATAATGTAAAGATAAGTAGCATAAAGTCATCTAAGCAGATAATGTAAAGATAAGTAGCATAAAGTCATCTAAGGTGGAAGCAAACTATGCATAGAAAATTATAGACTTATATTTTACAAATACTACCTTAAAGAAAAATGCGAAAATTGTTGAGTTACTCGAATTATATATATACCTAATTTAGCATTGAAGATAGTTAGGTGTCTCAATTAATATACCTAATTTTTGAACAAATTAGGTATGCCCACACAAATGATAGCTCCTTCATAGCGTTGGAATTGAGAAATGCCTTTTGTTCTCATCCTCAAATTTTCAGAGTTGAACTTAATCATGATCCAATAAAACGATTATTATCAATGTCCAATTTTTAAGGTTTAGGTATCAGTTTGGTTATTAATTTTTCGTACCTCATTTTGATGATCTCGTGGAGTTGTTAAAACTTACAATTATAAACCTAGGTATATCGTTATGGGTATCTCGGTGTATAGAATTGATGTGAGTCCGCTATACTATTGTTTCATAAAGATGCTTGATAATGGTTTTAAGTAATGGGAATATTGAAATCTAGTTGTATATTCTCTAGGATTTACTTTGTTTAGCAGTTAGCTCAACATCTTCATAAAGGAGGTCTGGTAGCCCATGGATTTCTCACATATGTGGTTTATGGAATTTAATTTTTATTAATATCCAGAAATGATTTGAATGACTTTAGAGTAGAACATGCAACAAAAGTTATAAGGAATGCAAAGTGGATCTCCATCTCTACATTATTGATAAAATGAATAACCAGAATCTTGATATCTCATTAAACGACATGAAATATCATAGCTCCTCATTAAAATAAGCAATAATAACGTAATATATCAGCATTTTAATTTTTGTTTTTCCACTGAAAAGAAGAGGTAATTTCATTCAAATAAGGTTAAAATTGCATATATCACATTCTTATAGAACATTCCCAAACCCATTATCTAGTTCACAAAGAGAATATGTATGTACCTGTAGGCGCCCTACAACAAAAATATCTAGAAACTCATATCCACCTTAAAAAACCCCAAAAAAAAAATTGGTTTCAGAATTGGTTTCTCAAAATATTATTTCTTTGTTAGTAAGGGAAAATTTTGCATCAAGTATGATGAATGAATATGCTAAATTAGAATTGTGAAGGTATGTGAAACATAGATTGAGAACTCTTTAGCTAGATCTGGAAATCATACATGTGAAAAAGTAGTTTGTGTGAGCTTAAGAATATAAATTATCATTTGGTATTGTGTAGAAGAGTAAAATCCTTACTTATAATGATTTCCATTTATATGAGTAAAAGAAATTTTGTACCTCAATTCTAGTTGATTTTGTTGCATTGAGTTTTCATAAAATTCTCCAATTTAGTCAAGCTAGAGCATGTGGAGATTATTTTTTTGGAGATGAACGTAAGACACATATATATGCATGATAGAAACTACATTACATAAAAGGAAAACATGGGAAAATATGGTATTATGAATGATGAGGAGAAATTAGAAAGTTTTTGGTTAAAACCTCTAACACAATTTCTACCATTATATCAACATCCCAAACCATGAACCATGTGGAAAACTATACGGAAATTTATTGTTCCAATAGGTAAGGTATTTAAATAGGGATTGTGGAATGAAATAAAATCTCACCTAATACCTGAAATGACGATTATATAATGGAGGAAGCCCATGGTCATATTCAATCTTAATTGTTGTGTAATGATACATACACCTATGCATTGTCATTGATGTTTTTGGATGTTGTTACCACAGTCTTGTTAAGTAGTCATTAAGATAGACATGTTGAAGAGGATCATGCTTAATATCCATGCATATTAATGAGTTACATGAATTTACTATGCAATCACATGTGTGGGCATTATTGTAGACTTGTAAGAATATAAGAAAGAAAGAGTCTTGAGTCTAAATCGAGCTATACATAGATGGGTTGTTATGTGCCAAAAATAAATAGGTACAGTACGCATGAATAACTTATGATTATGTTTAAGAGTTTAAGAGTCAGGCTGGACAAGGAAATTGAAGGTTATTAGTCATTACAATTAGGAAAATTTTTATAATTAAGTTGTTATAGCATGCCATCTGCCTTAGTGAGAAAATACCTTAAAAGTAATGTTGTTAGATTTTATTTATGCTTAATAATAGGTAATTCATATGGAAGGAAGATATGATTACTTGAGTGGCACACTTAACGTGTTGCCTTCACGTGTGAAGGAATCACAATAGGAAAAATCTTATAACTAAGTTGTTATAGCATGCCATCTACCTTAGTGAGAAAATACCTTAAAAGTAATGTTGTTAGATTTTATTTATGCTTAATAGTAGGTAATTCATATGGAAGGAAGATATGATTACTTGAGTGGCACACTTAACTTGTTGCCTTCACGTGTGAAGGAATCACAATTTTTCAGAAAAGAAAATTATGCTTATTAGGAATTATGTAGTAATTTATTCCGGTCAAAGAGTAAACTATGGTCATCATGTTATGAAAACTATATATGTTAAAATTTCTATATACCATGGTAAAGGTTGTCACGAAATAATGTTATGATGGTGAGAACAAGTTATTGTACAAGACTATGTAATTGTACAAATTGTCTTCAAATTAATCCTTTGATTAATGCATCTACATACAATGTGATTTGTTCTTTGGTTGGAAGAAAGTATGATTAAGGAGAAATTTAACATTCACAGGATATGCATTGTGGAACCTATAAGTATACTTGAGTACAAACCGTGGTAATTAATAAGTACCACCAATTTTATGGTACACGCGGTCAATTAAATGGTATCTAACAATCTATCTAAATAGATTGATATCATGCAAATTGAAAAGCATAATTTCGGGAGGTTCTCTTATTGGATTGCATTGATAATGTGTCTCAACAACATAAGAAATGTTGCATAAGGGTGATTTAATATTAGAGAGGAGTTAACATGTATGCACCCTCATATCATACACACTTGCAACTAAAAGGGGTGTTGGATTGAAAGTAGTAAAAAACTTTCATGTATAACTACACTAATTTATTCATGCCCAACAAATTGTTGAGGCATACAAAGGGAAATAGTAAATCATGCGGGATGAATTATTTAATAATCAAGTATAATATGATAATTATTAAGCTTCAACATCTGTGAGTTAATAGTCTGCTTTGGAACATTCAATAGAAGGCATGATTAAGTTGAAAATATGCAGGAATACAATACTATGTTACTAATATGGTAGCCAAATGAAATCTGGAAATTATCTGCACTTGACATAAAACTTACTTGGATTTGGAAATGAACCATGCTCATGGGAATTCCTTCTAAACTAAGAACGATTGTATTTATCAGAAAATGAGAGCAATGTTTGGCATGATTCTAACATAGTAGAAAACATGTAGTTAAAACTTATGTCATGCTAGTGATACCATGAGGATGGTATGATGGGTTGTAGCATACATAGTACTATGTACAACAGTACATACGATACCCATACGATTACATGTGTTACATTATTGAAATATGATATTTACATCGGTGTGTATAATATAACTTACGGGCAAGTATGAATAAAGACATTGGGTAGATGTCTCGCAGGGCAACTAACCTGGAGATTGCACACAATAAGGAAAGTAAGAAGTGGTTCAAGGATAAGTAACCATGGTTAATTATAGTTTGGGATACATCCGATTATGATGAGTATATATGATAAAAATATATAATCAATATATATGCTTATGTGAACTAATATGTTACGACATTGCAGGCATATTGATGTGGAAAATATTCTAACAGATGTGTTGTATGCAGAGAAACTGCAAGAAGCAGGTGTTCGACAAGAACCCAATGGCTTGGAAGAATGCTAGAAGAGTACCTGCATTCTTTAGATAAAATGAAAAATGAGCAATATCTCCTTTAGTAATATTGAGTAATAGATCATGATATTTATCGTAGTTAAATTTCAACATCTATAACTTCTTATGGATGGTTTGAAAACAATGTTATAGGTAGCTATGGAAGGAAATATGTCGGGTGCACTCCTTGTAACCAATGTACATCCAAAGAACTGCATCAGATGGTAGAGCCATGAGAGATATGGATTCAGAAACCAGCTACCTGTCAATGAGGACATGATGCAGTGATACGTGGAGGACGGTGTAAAGTTTAAGGGGAGTAGTATGTAACACCCCTCTATTGTGTGTTAAATAATTATAAACCTAAGCTGAGTTAAATCTAGGTGTGATACCCTCCCTTGTGGGTTAAACCATTTTAAACCTAAACTTAGGAAAGGTAGGTGTGGTATGTAACATGAAAATAAAATATATTTTTAATTAAATTAAAAAATAAATCAACTGGTGGGTGGAGCACCAAAGGAGATAAGATTCTTGCATAATCCCATTGAGGAATGGGATAGAGATAAATATTTCATGATAAATCTTCTAGATGTGATTCTAGATAAGATTGGATGGATGGGAGATAAAGATACATCAAACATAAAAGCTTTTTGGGAGATAAATGAAACCTTTTATGATGAAAAGCTTCATGGGAGATAAAGACAAGCTTTTATGAAAAAAACTAGGAAAATGTAAAAATCATTAAAAGTAAAAAACAACTAATGGAAACTAAATCATGAAAGAGGGTATTAAATACCCAGTGCATTGATAAATTTAGGACAATTTATCCTTGGAAAGAACCTTGGATCAGGGGGGAGGGGGAATCAGAGGTGATTCATGGTTGGGTGGTGGTGCTCCATGCTCCAAGTGAGGTTTCAGGTGATTTCATATGCATCGAATCTTTTGGAGGTTGGTTCTGACATCTAGATTTATTCATTTTTGTCGAAATTCTTAAATCATATAGCTCAGTGGTATAGATGAGGTGTATCTATATGGAAATAATTTGTGTCTTATGTTTGTGACTTTTAATGTATATTAGAAATGGTGGAATCATGGTAATTAGTTGTTAACACTTCTGTTAAAGCAATAGATTTCTCATGATCGACTTGGATGTGGTTTTCACGGTTGAAGTTATTTGTAGAAGCATATTAAGTGGATTGGTAGTTTTAATACCCATGGATGCTAGAATATTGTACATAGCTATATTACTTGTGATATTGTAGTACTATGGAAGTAATGGCAGTTTTATTCATATAACTCATTACACATCGGAGAATAGAGTTTTAGTGGAAGCATGACATATAGTTATATATATACTAATATTATGGTGCAGAGATCATGTATGCATATGTAATATGTCTATGGATTCTCTAGCTAATCCTAATTACCCTTACTAAAGAAATATGGTATGCCCATAATACTCTAAAGTGATAACTGCTTATGCATGCTGACCAATTGAAGGAATAATGTTTTCCATTGTATGGCTAATGGTTTAGGTATGTGTGTTTGCATGTATAATCAAGCTAATATAGACATGGGAATGAAAGGTTGGTCAATAGCAGAGTGACTATATGTACACTACTATGGTCATGAAAGTTAATGTCCATTAATGCTTAGGGATTAACCCAAAGATTTTGGTAGGGTGCATACCATCATAAATTTTTAATGGTCGATCACATACATCGGGTATATTAATGAGTCTAAGGTTCCATATAAAGTATATAAAAACATTTAATGAGAAATGGGTACTATGGCCTAATTGTAATATGACACAAGTACTTTTAGAATATGAGATACGTAGGAAGGGGCAAAGCTTTAACTATGAATGAACTCAAATTTTAAATTTATTGGGCCTACTAGCTAATTTCCTGGGTATGCTCAGGAGGTTCATTACATAAAATCAATTTAACATGTTTTAATATCAGAAAATATTTAAGATATCACTTATTATGTAAATAAACACATAAATTTAATTTATTTTTTTTTGTTTAGAAAATTAGAATAGGAAGATAATGATATTTTATCTATCTAAATACTTTGAAATACTTTGAAATATGTTTCTCTATGTTAAATTTGTAAGTTTCATCCTCATGAAATTACCTTGCTTTGGCTTCTCAGTAAGGAAGAACACTTTTAATTATTCGTCCAAGTCAATAATGAAAAACGATCATATTAAATGATAATATATTTTGATCTTTGTGATCCTATGGCTGTTAAATGTTAACTCTATAAGTTACAAGTTTGTGATTCCTTGATTTTTAAATGTTAATCGTATAAATTACAAGTTAGGAAAATAATTTTCAGTGATTTATAAGTTATAAGTTAGTGGTATGTTTTCTTGACCATCTATTATTACAAACACTATAAGATCTCTCATTACAAACATTATTAGGTAATTCACTGGTTAACACAACAATGAAATACAGAGGGATTATGCACAATATTATAAACGTTTAAATCAATACAACCTTCCTACTATAGCTAATTAGAATATAGGGTTAGCTATGATACACTATCAAAGAATATCAAGGTAGTCATAAATAGGCTTGCTTCATCTTTTTGGCTCTAAGGAATGAGGAAAATTGAAACCCCTTTCAGGTGACAACAAATAAAATCATATTGAGGTTGATGATTGTCACTGAAGTCAATTTTGGTTATGGGATCCTTAAAAATAATGGTAAGGAATTATTTAGATTTTTATGTTTCGAAACAAAAAATGAAAAAGTTTACTAAAATTCATAATTTTGATCAATTCAGATAACCATGAGTATCATAATGTTCATGGAGATAAATAGTACAATAATAGAGATATTAAAATAAATGGCAAACAAATTAAAAAAGACTAAAAATTTCAAATAAGAAAATTACACAAATTTTAACAACACGCAAGTTTGTGAAACATCAGTAATTAAAACTCCTACTAACACAGTTTCGTAACAAAATTTAAATGTTTAGAATACAAAAACCATGTGATTTAGAAAAAACAAATCAAGTGGCTAACCTTTTCTGTGGCATAAGTTTAGAACTAGAAAGAAAAAACCTAAAAGACATTGGAGTTCATTTCTTTGATCACATAATTTACTCTTAATATATCATTTTGAAAATAGATATTCTATCATTGTGATGTTAGATTATTGCTTCAAAAAATTCTTTTCAAAACATGAGGAAGGACACATATCTAGTCAAAATCTGAATTCTCAAACTTCCCATGTTCATCCATTGGTAAAATGTAGTTATAAAAGTCACATTTACACTTGTATATAGCTAAATTGTTGGATTTTATGTGAGATTTTCAATCAACATGCATATGATTCCAAATACAAGGTGTTTTAATTCCACAAGATATGTGGAAATAGATTCTCAACATGTTCTCCCTCTTGAAAAACCATGTTTACCTTATCAATTAACTTGATCCAACCATTGCCACTGAGGAATAGCTACATGAAACCTTGGACAAAGTCCTAAATGATAAATGTATAGAAATGAAATTACCAATGGTTCAAGTATAATGTACTTAATCAAATAGAGGATTTGAAAGGAACCTAGTTTTGTTGCCCTCTCATACAAGCTTTCTTACCCACTAACCATGATTGTGCACTCAACTTTTGAATTAGCAATCCCCATGACTTCCTCGGCATTGGGATTATCTACTTCTTTGAAACAAGAACTTAGCCACAAAATGAAAACCATGGAGATAATGCCTGCCCCAGTAAACAAAGATGACCTCTTTCCTATTGATAGCTTGTTCCTAGTGATTTCCATAATTATGATGATTATCAAATCACCTATCCACAACAGAGCATTTAATCTGTTTTGGACTCAATATTGAGTACAAATCCAATAGTGTGCGTTGAGAGGACTCCATTGATATTTACTTATTAAGAAGAAAGAGGAAAGAGTAAAATTCTAGCAAACGATTTATAATTAGAACAAAATTAGTTTGATAAACCCCTAGAGGAATACCAATAACAAAATTCCATGAGATGCTCCTCGAGTCACCCTTGCCAAAAATTTCCAAAACAAGTAAGAACATCCTGCATTAGAAAAGGTACACACATTATAACTCATTTAATCCAAGGTAGAGTATTTGGTGTTGTACTTTTTCCCAAACATTCCTAAATCTTGAACAAAGTCGATCTCAGCAAGTTCTCATTTGTCAGTATTTTTCAAACATTTTCCACTAGTGCAATACCACTGGAGACATCAATGAAAAAAAAAAATGGATTACAACAATGACAATTGTTTGAAGAGCCTGTACTATATGCCTAGATGCATGGGAATATGGGGATATGATCTTAGTTTTAGGTGTGGCTAGGGCAGATGGTTTTGCACAATTTCCTTTTACTTATTATTCTATATTTAGTGAGGTTGAAGATGTCAACTCTTCAGCATTTATTAAGATCTATAACAACCAACTCTCGAGCCCTTAATGTTCACTTTGAAAGTGCAGATACATGAAATATTCAATTAGATAAGGATTATTTCCACTAACTATTATATTAAGTTTTAGGGGAATCTTTATGGTTGGTTAGCACAATAATCTATTCATCAATTCTTTTGGTGGTAACTAATTTATAACAATTTAACCCAAACAATCAATATATAGATGGTCCACAGGAATTGCAAATTTGCACAATTTGTGAACATTGAAAGTCCTCGCGTCATAGTTACCACTAACGAGACTCACAGGTTGACCTTACGGGGCACTGATTAATAGTGAAACTATTTTCACTCATTTCCACTACTGCCTTCTGCAAATTTTCTACTGTAGTTGCCAAGTTTTTCAAAGAGAATGTCAAATTCTTTACCTTTTTTTCCTAGCTAGGTTTTTGCCAAGCCAAGTCGCCATACTTCAAAGTTCACACAGAGATACCTGATCTATGATTCGATTTAATATTCTCATAGAGTAAGCATTTTATACTCTATTATGTAAGTAGATTTCTGTTCAATCAAATATAATGAAAAGAGTTGTTTCAAATTATTCCATTTTTGCCAACACCATGATTCTGCCCAAATATTTTCATTTCCTAGTTTAATATTCAAAAATACCCATAGGAGATGAGAAATGATTATTTGACAAAGAACCTGTTTGTATAAGGAGTCATTTAAGGGAAGATCTAGAGTGTCTCCACCCTAAGCTCATTTGATCAATTCCAACTAATGTATGCAGGCTCTTAGAGTGCCTAAAACCTAATTTAAGAATCTTTACTTTAGCAACGATTTTTTATTTGAATTATCAGTTGTCACAACCTTAGTGAGGTGGCCTAAAATTTGAAAGGTCCTCAAGGAATTAACCAGATAGGAGGAACCTAAGCATTACCCTTCTAAAAAGTTCTGAAATATTCACCATATAAAAAACCATCACAAAAATCAAATGGTTCAATCCAATTTGTTTACTTTCATTCAAAAAATGGAATGGCAGTCAAAAAAAATCTGAAAGAGACCCAACTGCAAGTGAATACAATATTTTTGTTTTAACATAATAAAGATATTGTTTTCAGAAGAAAATAAAACAATAATGTCAAAAAATCCAAAAAAATATAAATATGTACTTCCTTTTCACAGAGATAAAGGTAGAAAACCTGCGCCATAATGTTTTTCTAATAATAGACCCACAATAATAGAACCTATAGGAATTTTTTGGTCATATCAATAAACTAATGATAAAGAATCTTAGACAACTATAAAAGTTGAAGCTCTAAAAATCCCAAAGAAACACAAATCCAAATCAATATACAGTTGTCGCAGTAATTTAATATATCCATATATTACATAAAAACAAGGGAACAAACTATGGAATGGACTGGAGCCAAGTGAATAGCATTCACCTGTACAATTATTGCTGAAATTAAAATTATTGGAGAGAAAAGGTATTGAGGGCTTAAATTTTTACCTGTGTTCTTCCTCAGTACATGGAATTCCCTTGCAACATTCTTGGTCGGATTTGGAGCTCTCCTTTCCAATTACATTACTTTTAGATGTCAGATTCACATAAACAAAAGAATGAGTTTCACCTTTCTTTGCACTTCCATTATCAATAGCTCGCTTTGCATTCACCATCAAGGACATCAAGAAAGAACACATTTCTAGAAACTCAAGGCTTGGAGAATAGAATTGAGTATGGTAAACCTCTTGCCCAATTGTAATATGTTCCACTCGTGACACACTATTCTCAATCTGAGGATTGTCTTTAGTGTAAATTTGGCCAAGACTAGCTCTAATATCTCCTCAACAAGCCTCTTCCATACAGAGGGAAACATTGGAATCTCTTATTTGCATTGATTTTTTGGTACAGATATCTCAGTGCCTTCATTTTCTGAAGGCACTCGTTTAGAGCATTCTAGCAACACCAACATTAGGTTTTTGTGGAAATTCATAGGAAAATCATAAGGGCATTTGAAATACCCTTGTAGATATTCTTATACATCACTATCTAATTTGTATCCTGGAACAACAGGTACCCTGCGAGGAGCACGAACAATATGACCATTCAAGACTAGATGTTGGCCTTGGCTCCGGCGTATCCCTTCTTCGTCATCACCTATGGCGAAACGTATGCCAGTGTTGCACACGCCGTGTGGAGAAGGTAGTCTTATTTGAACTATTTCAGCAGTGCACTGAGGTCAAAAACGGTGGCGTTCATATCATGATTTTTGTCTAATAATAGGTTCTACGACTTCAAATACCGGTGATACACACCGACAGTGGCAGAAATCAACCACACTAATCAGTTGTTGAAGAGCTCGTTACCAAAGTTCAGGGGTTTGTTGGCAACATCTTTACCTTTTCGAATTGAATACTAGTCTTCAACGAATTCATAACTACTTTCTCTTGATCAAACAGTTCAACCTTTCTCAATTGTCTAACATATACTCTTACAACACATAAGGGGAGAGTTGATTTAAAAGGGGAATGCCTTATGACGTAAATATATACATAATTGACATTAAAATAATTTACATAACATCTACATTCAAATTAAAATATTTTTTGTTATTAATAATGTATTTTTAAATATATGTCAATATTAATTGATATTAAAATATTTTATCAATAACCCACATTGCTTAATCTTTTTATACAAAAGATAAAAATATTTTATTTATACATAATTGACATTAAAATAATTTACATAACATCTACATTCAAATTAAAATATTTTTTGTTATTAATAATGTATTTTTAAATATATGTCAATATTAATTGATATTAAAATATTTTATCAATAACCCACATTGCTTAATCTTTTTATACAAAAGATAAAAATATTTTATTTTAACAATATTATCAACATGAATTAGTTAACATAGATCTTCAATTAGTTTATTTAAATCTCTCGTTGAAATATTTTTGAAAACATATCTTTTCTACTTATTTTTCTTATTATAACCGATATTATTTTTCTGTTTACAATATATTTTTTATTTTTATTTTAAAGGGAAGAAGCCAGAGATAAACTTACACATCCCCTCGGGCTCAATAAATAATATTACTTAATTATATATCTCGGGCTCAATAAATAATATTACTTAATTATATCTCTTATTTTTTGGTGATGAAATTCAATAGTATAATATTTTATTATTTTTATTTTTATGATGATTTTTTGTCTTTGTTAATTTTTTTGTTTAGTTAAACTATATTTAAGCTAAATGGCACATACTAACTATTTTTAAGTTTTTAAATAAATAATTTCAGATGCAATCTAACCCACACGAGGGGAATGGTGAACTAATTGGACCCTAAAATAGGGCGAGAACATATGGAAAACAATTAGCGGGTAAAAAAAAATAAAATAAAAAAACCCTAAAAGCTATAGGTTTGGGTTATGTTAACTAGAGTTAAGAAAAAATAATTTAAAAAAAGCAGCGAAAAGCCCATGCCATGGTTATTTGGGTAACCAATCAGCGTATAAATATATGGACTTATTGCCTTTACCACATATCGCTCGTCTCATATTCATCAAGCAAAAGTTCCTTCATACTTTCTCGAGTTCTCTTCGCTTGTACACACAGATCTGTCCTTTCTTTTTACTCTGATTCTCTTTTATTCGGATCGGGAGCCATGGCTTCAGAAAGCAAGGTGAGTTTGAAGAGCTCAGATGGCGAATTGTTTGATGTCACTGAGGCTGTGGCATTTGAATCTCAGACCATCAAGTACATAATCGAGGACATTGGCACCGCCAACGCTATTCCGCTGCCAAACGTTTCTAGTGAGATACTCTCGAAGGTCATCAAATACTGCAAGTACCATGTCGACGCTCAGAACCCCGCACATGAGAAATCGGCCATTTCCGAGGATGAAATCAAGACTTGGGATTTAGAATTCGTTAAAGTCGATCAGGCCACTTTGTTCGACCTTATCTTGGTATTTTGTCAGAAACCGTTATTTAATTAGGCATTTGATGGTTTGGTATTCTTTGAACCAAACTAACGTTTTTCTTATTTGCTGTTTTGTGGGGCTAATCTACCTGAATTACCCTAACCAAATTGTTTGGAACCTCTGAGGACAATTACCGATGGCTTCTCCAATAAATCAATGTTCCATCACCTAATTGTTTTTTTAATTTCTGTTCTTTTTTAAATGCTAGAAATCTTATGGAGGTCCTTCAATTATCTCTGTGTAGCCCATTCCATGTAATTGTTTTGCAATATCTTCGTCAATTTGTTTAGCAAATGTATATGTCTGTCCAGGCTATAGATACATTTGTATATTTTACCGAAATTTTGGCTTATTAAGCTTTTCGGGTTTTTGCAGGCTGCTAATTACCTAAACATAAAAAATCTGTTAGATCTTACATGTCAGACTGTTGCCGACAGGAAAATGCCAGAAGAAATACGTAAAACTTTCAACAAAAAGAATGATTTTACTCCTGAAGAGGAGGAGGAGATCAGGCGTGAAAATCAGTGGGCCTTTGAATGATTCCAGTATATATATTTATGTGCCATGGTGTTTGCTTTTATTGTAGTCGAGAATTAGTCGAGAATTTGTATAGAAGCTATTAGTGGTAGACCTTTTTTTGTTTGGATTCATCAACTTCTAATACTGGACTGACTTTGAAACTTTAAGGCCAAGAGTTTGTTCTAGTTGAATAATTTTGTAAAGATCTTGGAGCAACTCCCTCAGTAGTATTGGGCTTCTTGAATTTCTCATAAATAATGCAACTATTTTTCTGTCAACTGTGTAGTGAAATGGGCTCCAATTGCATGGTTTTAACATTTTGAATTTTTTTGGATTTTTGTGCAGTGGATGGCTTTTTCATTTTTTATTTCCTTGTATTGCACGAATGAATGCGCTCAGTTTACAGTCTTATTGCACGAATGAATCTTCCATTTTTTATTTCCTTGTATTGAACGAATGAATGCGCTCAGTTTAGAGTATTAGTTTGTATATTTTCTGCTACAGTAATTTAGAAGGTGGGGACTGACAAAAATGCAATTTGGTTTGGAACATTCTTTCCTAAAAGTTGTTTTTCACAGTAAAACATGTCGTTTTATTAAAAGAAAATTCACATGTCTTATCTGGTTTTAACATTTTGACTTTTTTTTTGAATTTATGTGCACTGAATGGCCTTTTTGTGAAGACCTTCATCCCTTCTAATTTTCCAGTGACTATTGCACTGGAAGACGGATCAAATCCCCCTCTTGATGGTACCATGCGGTGCACGGTGTTCAAAACTAAACACAACAGAGCCTTTAAAGAGAGAATAGGGGTGTCAAATATCCCTCCTGAGAGTATTATGAAGTGTTCAAACATTAAACACGTTAGAGCCTTTCAAGAGGCCTTTGGCATGTTAGAGAAGTGCTCACCAAAATTTACTCATAAAAAAGTTAAATAAATAATATTGTAAAATGTCATTTGGAGGGATGCCTGTCCAAATAATATTTCTGAAAATTCAGGTCATCTCTGAAAATTCTAGTGACCTATTACTTCGGTTCTTTAGGCGGTGTCAGGCTCTAGTTGCAACTTGCCTCCATACCTTGTTCTTTGACTGTGCCATAGAGTCACTCTCGAGTTTGGGGTTGTTGTAAGCAGGGGAGATTGTTGCCTCATTAAAAAAGGTAATGGGTAACTTGCAATGGAGGTTGTCGCATTGAATTTTTTATGCCAAACTTTTTATGCCAACATTACTCAGGAGAGCCTAATTATAGGTTCCGCAATCTTAGCTAATTAGTATCACTCAAGGCTAGTGACCACTACCGAGGAGTTTCTTTTTATGATCCCATTTAACCAGAGAACTGCGAGAGTAGCCATTCGCCATTTTTGCAATTGCGAACGTGCCATTTTTATAGGTAATTATGCATAATTCAAAAGAGCATTCGTGTGTATGCCACCATTTTTAGAAATATTTCTCGAAAACCAAAAATAGTATTCATTTGTATGACAATTAAAAAAACCCAAAAGCAAATATTTGGTCATGTCAATTCTATTGCCTTTCAACCTTTGTCTCAAATGCTTTTTACAATTCCTGCCATCATTCAATCTCATTAAATAAATGGATTATAACTGGGACTGGCACTGGGTATTTCAGTATGAAAACAATGAAAATTTCCCATTTGTAATTGCACCAAATCTCATATTTTGAACATGCCTTGATCAATGACTTAACAACTAGAAATTTGAATTTTTTTTACATTGCTTAACATATAGCAATACTTAGAGAATTGGTCTCTGACCTATGAGTTATAGACTCACTTGACTATCTTTGTGAACACCATTTACAAGTTGAACTTGTTACAAATACATTCCGCAAAAAATGTATTTCAGCGATATTAGTTGTCTATTCCATGAGATATCACCATGTGTCTTGTATCTACTTCTGAAGATGTTCATGCACCGACTAATTTTTTTCATATAATCTTATTAACCTTAAAAAAATATATCGCCTGCCTTATCCGTACAAGCAGCAAAAATCATGCTCATAAATCTTGGTGCACTCTTACACATACCTTGAGGTTGCTTCTAATCAGGACCATACTGTTACACATGTACACCTTGAGGTTGCTTCTAATCAGACGCATACTAGGCCAGTCATGTCATGTCTGTTTTTTTTGCATTCACAAAGTTTCCCCTCTTGCGAATTGAGCAAAGAAATCTTTGCCTTATCCGAGATGACAACCATGTTAGCAAAAAAGAACAATATATTGATCATTTCAAATAACTAAGTTCTTTGTGTCTTTTATTTAAAGAAAAAAAAAAAAAAAAAAAAAACTCCAAACTTAACATGTTATTTGAATTTTGGTTTTTTATTTATACAAGTCTGCTGCTCAATTTTTTGTTTACAGAATAAAATATCACACCAATCGAAATTGGAGAGATGTGTGGACAGAGCCAATGTTTATTACATTGCTCTATACGTTGTCAGCGTTGTTGCGGGGTTCCCGAGCTTATGAGGCAGTTCACTGTGGAAAAGTAAGTATTTACTTAGGTAGGAAAATGAAGTCCGATTTATAAATGTTTTTCCAGTTGATCGTTTGAACATTCTCATGAAGATTTGTCTTCAGTTGTTGTCTTATCGCATCATCTATCAATTCACGTAAAGGTAAAGACCAATGATTCACAAGCATGCTATCTTCTAGTTGTTCGTTTGAATATTCTTATGAATATTTGTGTTATCAAATTTTATCTTAGCAGCATTTGTCAGTTCAGTAAAGACCAGTAATTCGCAAACAGGCTATCTCTTAATACTCAATTCAGATGGAAATGTCATTTAGCTAATGGCTTACACATTTTTGATATATTTTGAAATCTCAAATAAAAAAAATAGACCATCTATTGCATTGTATATTTTAGTGAAATATGAAAGGATATTTTGGAATCCAATATTTTTTAAAAATATTTTGAAATTTGTACTTCACATCATAGTTACCAAATTCAAATTCGAATTCGATATGATCAAAATTCGAATAAGAAATTTTTAATTCGAAAAAAATTCGAAAGTATACATATTGAAAACTATCATTTTAAAAAATTTATTGTTGTGTGGGGGATATTTTTAGCCCATTTTTTTCTAAATTTATTTTGGAATTTGAATAACATTCAATAAACTAGATAATATAATAATTTTACAAATATAATTCACTAAAAAAACTTCCTTTCCGTTCAATACTTCTTTATTTCTAAATTTAAATCTGAAATATTTTTCTAATTTTAAAAATGATTTATGTATAATCCTTCCTAATAAATATAAACATTTTTAAAAATATCTAAAATTTCATAAAATGAGTCATTGCAAAATTAACATGTATTACAAATTAACAAACTATTAGGAATTCAGTGTAACAGATTCTTCCTTTTCCTAATTTACTAGCTTTTTAATCCATAAAAACAATAATGAGGTTGCAAAATTATAAACTTTCCTATTCCACTTTTCCAATTTTTCCAATTTCTTTCCTTCTGCGCGGATGCCATCAGTGTAACAAATTCTTCGTTTTCCTAATTTACTATTTTTAATCCATAAAAACAATAATGAAGTTGGAGAATTATAAACTTTCCTATTCCACTATGATTTTCCAATTTTTCCAGTTACTTTCCTTCTTCGTGAATGCCATCCTACCTGTCACGCCCCCAAGCCTACGGTAGTCTTTCAACCATGTCAATGAGGTGCGGCACCACCAAACACTTTCTTTTTAACAATACTCGTGCACATGGACAACGCCCAAATTCACTTTCTCCTACTTAGTTTGTAATTCTCAACCAATTATTATTATGTTATGTGCCTTTACACCAATGAACACCCATACACATTCATTATCCACAACATTATATATAAGAGAAATGCAACAGTATAAAGGGAGGGGCAACTCCCTGCAATACGAGTCTTCCCAACAATATATTATATCATCTTTCGTTTTTTTACAATGCACAAGTTAAATCTTGGGAAACCCCAAATTTACACTTAGCCAAATATACAACATTGGCAAACTCGATTGCCCAGCTCGTCGGCACCTCCGCATGGTCGCTGCACGACTAACCAAACCTTCGTTCACCCCATCACACCGTCGTGTCATTTGCCCAACTCGGACACACCTTAAAGTTGCCACACACGGGCGTCTCCCACCAAGGCACACCTCCGTCCACAAACCAACACTCCAACAAGTCTTTGTGCACACTTTCACGATGGGCGGGTGCTCACTCGAGTCACCAAGATGCCCACACCAAGTTGTCGCACAAATCTTGCACGTTTGTTGCCACAACCAACCCACGGGCACACCTTGCCCAACACCTTCGCTAACTCTAAGTGCGTTCACCAACTATGCGACTCAACCAAGAGGTGCGCATGAGATATGCGCCCTTATCTCCTCTTGTTCCTACGCACAAGTCTGCGCCCTCAAGTCCTTATGCGAAGATGCGTTGATCAAATGTCTTCCCAAACGCTCCAACCATATGGTAATATATATTCATCACAATGGGGTGGTAGCTCGCCCAGCTGACCACCAAATCTGCGTTTACACACCCTTTGAATGCCCAACTACAAGTCGGCCTACTCCTTCATTCATGAGTCGGCTTCAAGTGTATTGTCCATGCTCAAATCGGTATATACTCCCATCGCAAATCCATTGTAACGCATGTATTATGTCGCAAACCACATAACCGCAACTCGCACTTATCGTCGCATGTAACTCGCACAACCGTCGCATTTCTGTGTCAAGCTGCCTGACGCTTCACCCGAATGCGGCCGTGCACGCCTGCCTGCCGTGTTCGCGCCTGGGCGCCCTACGCCTGCCTGTCGCACTTCACTGAGGGCGTTACATCCTCCTCTACCTAAAATCGTTGTCGTCCTCGACAACATACCATCCTGGTAACCATCCACCAAGATCATCCATGATTTCAACTCCTCCACATACTGCAACCATCGCTGCAACATATGTAGAACCACCATCTCCACCATGTCTCATCTCAGCAACCATTCGTCACCAAGATAACCATACCAAGATATGCACCCATCGGTATGCCATATATCGAAAGTCATCTCAATCCATGACCATCAAGCACCATGTCACAATCTCCACATGCTGCTCTATCGTGGAAGGTTGGCCCCTCCATCTCAAGCTACATGCCCACTGTAACATACCGTGTCGACCTCATCACGTGTCGTCCCCATGTGAACTCTGCAATGATACTCCAACACAATGCTAACATATCTCTGTACACTACGCGTCCCCATGTCTGAACTAGTCGGGTGATCAGTCCAACTATCACGCTCAAACCATGAGAGAGAACATCCTCATGCCACCATCAGTCGTTTCTCAAAACATCCTACCACATCCTGAACTCGATCAAGAATCCATCCATATAAGTAAACCATGCTCAGGTCCATTAAGTAGTCCTCATCTCATCTGCAACATGTCATCAATGATGTTTGGTACCAATGTGTTGCATGAAATCAACCGCATCTATCCCAACATCATCCATATGTGTGTCTCCTCAATATGAAGAGACCATCTCATCAAATTCCAACTCTCGGTGCGCCACATCCATGTCCATGAAGCTACCTCCATCACATCTGCAATGTGTCATCCGTCAAGTCTGCCATAGAAACAAGTATACACCTGTCTCATCTATCCATGTGCTGCCCATGATCATAGATCAATCACCTCCCATGTATAAAGTAGTTGAGTCTTGGCTACCAAGGCATCATCACCATCTTGGGAAACCCCAAATTTACACTTAGCCAAATATACAACATCGGCAAACTCAGTTGCCCAACTCGTCGGCACCTCCGCACGGTCGCCGCACGACTAACCAAACATTCATTCACCCCGTCACACTGTCGTGTCATTCGCCCAACTCAGGCGCACCTCAAAGTCGACACACAAGGGCGCCTCCCACCAAGGCACACCTCCGTCCACAAACCAACACTCTAACAAATCTCCATGCACACTTGCACGATGGGCGGGCGCCCACCCGAGTCACCAAGATGCCCATGCCAAGTCGTCGCACAAATCTTGCATGTTCATTGCCACAACCGACCCATGGGCACATCTTTCCCAACACCTTCGCTAACTCCAAGTGCGTTCACCAACTATGAGACTCAACCAAGAGGTGCGCATGAGATATGCGCCCTTATCTCCTCTAGTTCCTGCGCACAAGTCTGCGCGCTTAAGACCTTATCCGAAGATATGTTGATTGAATGTCTTCCCAAACGCTCCAACCGTATGGTAATATATATGCATCGCAATGGGGTGGTGGCTCACCCAGCCGACCACCAAATCTGCATTTACACACCCCTTGAACTCCCAACTACAAGTTGGCCTACCCATTCATTCATGAGTCGGCTTCAAGTGTGTTGTCCATGCTCAAATCGGTATATACTCCCATCGCAAATCCATTGTAACGCATGTATTATGTCGTAAACCACATAACCGCAACTCGCACTTATCGTCGCATGTAACACGCATAATCGTCGCATCTTTGTGTCAAGTTGCCCGACGCTTCACCCGCGTGTGGTCATGCACGCCCACCCAGCGTGTGGGTGCTCGGACGCCCGACGCCCGCCCGTCACACTTCACTGAGGGTGTTACACTACCACTATTTGTTCCACCATTAACATTCTCTTTTAAATGAACAATCTGTTCCATTTATGTAAACCACCAATCGCGGATTTTGAGGCATTCAATTTTTCATTTGACCATTTATCCAACCACTTATACTTGAAAACCGAATCGAATTTCATCAAATAATATGGTATTTGTATTGAATTGGCAAATTTTCGCATTTTTAAGCCCGATTTGGACCAACACTTGCATTCTGTTCATGGGTGTCTTTTTGGCTTCCACGACGCTGCTAACGTTTAAATGGTTCGGTTTATCCGCACCTTGATCCTCCTCCTCCTTCACTGGGGTATTCCAAGTGTTCATGGCCATGAGGACAATATGTATGGAGGGGGCGTCAAACAGCAAATGTGGTCCTGCGACCCGGAGAGATTGTCTGATTGCCGCGACTACTTGCAAAGATGGAGAGAGCAGCCATCCGAGAGATGCTGCAACGAATTGCAAAGAATGTCTCCACAATGCCAATGCCAAGGCACTTCATGTATTTTTGGTCTTAGCAGGTTCAAATCTCCACAGTGTATGTCTCCTTAGACCTACTCAATTGGCTGAAAATTGTGAATAAAACTATAGAATTTAATTCTACTTATTAGTCCAATAACCATTTCTTTGTAAAAGAAAAATTACACAAAAGCATGGAAAAAATGTACAACCTGCCAATAATCGAGTGGGTGAATGGTTTCGCTCAGAATTAGCCATTGAACACCATATCCCACCATGCCCAAGGTCATAGCAATGCTAAGAATAGCCCAGGTTGGCAGAAACACGCAGGCCAGTTCAGAAACCCATCCCATGATTTTTCCAAGATCTGAGGCCACTGCCAAACTATTCAGTTGTAGTTGATTAATCCTCATAGTTTTCTTCAGTGCAAAAGAGTAGTCAAAAAAATCAAAGTTGGTGCAATTGATAGATTGGAGCCAAATTGCTGCCACAAAACAAGTCCAGCGTTTGATGGCCACTGTATTGCTGCCAGGCACCTTGCTCATGATATCACCCATGTCCCTTCTAAGGTCAGCAATAACAATAACCAGAGGAGAGCTACTTAGCGCATGCATTTCTTTCATTGATTCTTGGTAACAGTGGTCCTTTTTATAGGCATGAGTTGTGCCAATTGGGCCTTTTTTCAGGACTAGAAAAGAGGGGAACGTCTCCTCATGGGCTCCAACGCAGTTAAAGGAACTGGCATTGAGAACCACAGATTATTAATGCACATATCTGAGTGTCACTGATTTGAAGAAATGGAGAACAAATACGTGTTATTTTTTACATTCAAATTGACAAACAAAAGAAAAGCAGCCATTAGTTATGGGTATATCCATTCAAAAAATCAATCAAATCACATGTTGAGGCACTAGTACTCAGTGTGACTAATGCCGGAAAAAAGAATGTGACGAAGGCATGACTTACACCTGACTTCATATGGGCAGATAAATAAAACCCTGAAACGCAGTCTGAAAAGGAAAAATGTATCTGTCAACAAAGCCCATGAACAGTAGTGTGAAAAGAAATATGTAATCGTCAATCTTATTAGTGTGATTCTTTTTCTCCCTATTTCCATTGATACCTTGCGCAAATTACCAAGCCACAAGCAATTCTATGGAATCCATGAATTTTGGAACAGGCGATCATACTTCAAAAATGGTCCTGCTGCGGTTACCTCACGCAACTTACTAAACTGCTGGTGATAATCCTGTGGAATCAATAAATTTTGGAACAAAAGATCACACTTAAAAGGATAGCTAGCTTGTAACAAGGGTTCATGAATACTGGCATTTGACCTCTGCAAATTTGGACACCTATATTGAAAAACTTTGATGAACACATCTGGCTTTTCAATTTTTGTGTTGTGTGCAGAAATTTCTTACCTAACAAATACAAAAAAAATTGTGAGATCTTATGCATGTTACTTGTGTTGCACATCCATGAAACATTCAGACACATTAGGTAATCTCAAATCTCGAGCGTAAATAAGTAATAGAAAACAAGAATAAAATGAAACAAAAGTGGGACACGAAAGTCAAGGTGAAGGCCCACTAACCGACCCGGGGAGACAATATATTCCCAAATGCGATATGAAACTTTAATCACTAATCGAAGCAAATAAGATTTGTCTCCTGTGTAAGATTAGTGTATAGAACATCTAATTGAGTATAGATAAAATCGAAGTCCAACTAATATATGGATAAAAATGATATTATCATCTTGATTAGGGTTAAGAAAATATAGTTAAAAACGTTATAATGATCATGATCTAGGGTTAATAAAATATAGATAAAAATGTTATAATTATCATGGTCAATAGTTAATCATAATTATAGTTTAGCTGGTCACGATTTTGATTATAAATGTAATATATATGATTGTGTTTAATTAGGATAAAAAAACAATAAAATTCGTCTAAGATAGAAAAATGGAATTATTATAAAATAATAGTTATCATGGGTTTTGCATCGAACTCACGGCACACGTCCGCCTCATGTGATGTCTCACCAGCATGAAGGCCACGTGTTGCTTGATGTTTGCTGTGGCAGACCCTGGCAGGGACTACCGCCACGGCAGTGGCTCCCTTGTTACATAAAACTACATTCACCATTATCATTTATTAACGTTAATCGTATACCATTCATAATAAATGGGATGCTTGAATGTGTAACTATGATTAAAAATCTGTTAAGAATCTGATATTGTGAACTCCGATATCAAGTACATTTTATGGAAGCTAAACTCGAATTGCAGTGTTAATTCGCAAATCGAATGAACCGTTGAATTTACGATTTTTTTTCCGCAATACGGACGAATTTGATAACTATGCTTGACATGAGGGTGGCCAGTCAGCTATGGTACATTTCAGAATATGTTGGTAATTACTATAGTAAATTTCAGAATATTTTGGAAATTTAAATTGTGACTACCTATTACAATCAGAAATGTCATTGTTAATTTTTTTTACTTTCAAAACATTTTTTAATTATTCTGGAATTTGCTGTCAACGTAATGATGACAACCATTACAGAATTTGGAGTATTTTGGAATTTAATTTGAACATAAAAACATGTTTATGTTTATTGCATAGTTTAGACTAATTTGAAAATTTCATAGAGGATTTCATTTATCTCCATGTTAATATTTTCAAAATATTTAGAAATATGTAATCAAATTACATTTTATTGCAATGGACATAAATACTGCCAATTATGTCTAAACTACATTACTCCATGAACAATTATTTATAAACTCAAATTTTTATTATTTTCCGCTGTTGTTTTCTGTCGCCATAAAGATTGATTTTTCATAATGTTGAAATTGTTGATTATATTTTTTAAGGAGCTGTATCAGTTAGGTACTCACACAGTTCATATAACTTAGCTTCTTTCAATAGGGTTTTTTCCGAGTGAAATCACTCTATTTGGCAACGGTGAAAATTTTTGTTTTATAACAATCCCTGAAAGCTACACTACACAGCCTCACCAAAACTCTAGCGGGGCTGAAAATTGTAGTATTTGACATTTATAAATATTATATAACTTGTTTCTACATCTTTATAATGGTAAGACTGCTATGTCATTCCTTGCAATTGCATTGGTGACGTAACTATATTAGTTGTGTTTGGCTTTTAATGCTTCTGGGTTCATTAATGCAAGATTTCAGGAGTCGAGGGGAGTGTGTTGTGGGCACAGAGTCATATTGCCCAATTCGAGGTAAATAGGGAGGTGTGCCAATGCTTTGCAATATATGTTCTGGGAATATTTCCATTCCACCGAGACTGCCAATGAATTTCTTTAGAATTCACCCATTCATTCTTCCAGGAATCTCTCATTTCTTAAATTAGTCATGGAATCCAAAATAAGATCAATTGAATTTTATTTTTTATATAGTTAGTTTAGTTGTATGAGAGTTTAAATTTCATGTAAATTTTTCATTAAAAGTTAATGTTTTACTCCTTAATTTTTGTCTTACTTTTCCTAATTATGCATTTAGTTTTTATTGGAATACATTTACATGATGTCTATAGTTTAACATTATTAATTAAATTTTATATTTTTTAATATTATTCATTTTAACTTTGATTGTCTACATTCTTATTATGTAATCATTACATATCTATAGTTGGAGTTGGAATTTCTCTTACTAATGTTAGAGAAAGTTCTTTTTTCCTTCCTCATTTTGCACAAGCTAATCCTTTACAAAGGGAAAAGTCCATGACTATTACATTCCAATATTAGTTTGAATGACAAATATGAAAAAAATTATTTCAAATGCATGAAAGATTTACATATTTTTAAGTAAGATTTATTATTTTCCTTTACTAAGACTTCATTTCCACAGCCATTGCCAAATAAACTATCCTAAATGCACATTTCTAAAATGTAATTTCAAAATTTAAATATTTTTTATTTTTCTATCAGAATCATGTATAAGTTTATATAAATTTCAATTTCATTCCAATTATTTCATCTTTAGCTTTATTATTCGAATAATAGTTTATATAAAATTAAGTTTCTATAAAATTTAATTAGCTGTATAAAATGTTCAATGTCATTTCAAAATTTATAAAAAATTGTGTATATAAAGTTTTGCTTGTAAACCTGAATAATTTGCTAATCGATTTACATAAAATTAGATGTATAGGAAAAAAAGTTTTTGACTATGTTTCTTAATATTCATGATATCCCGGATGCGGGTGTTTGACAGCTCGGAGGGTATGCGGATGGCGTTTCACGTGGGCAGGTATCAGCCCCAACACACCACGAGTTATGAGGTAGGTCAGGCGAGTTGGTCTCGCACAAGCCTATTAATGGAGGCATTTTCTTCTTCCATCCGCTGCCTGGTTAACTGTGTTATGGCGCTCCATAAGCGAATTGCTCTCGCGGCTTTGTTGCATTCCTTTGCAGCTTCATGGATTGCAGCGTTGTATGTCTTTATGAGCTTCTCTGCAAGCAAACATAGGCTAGTCAGTCCCTTTCAGGTACCAAGATCTTATGGTTCAATTGATGTTCTGTTGTCGCCTCGCTCAGGATGCTCTTCTCTGTGCATTCACTCTCTCAACAATTCTCTGAACATTGCAATGCCACGCGAACGGCCCAGGATGGGGAGCAGACGTCGAGGCTCCCGAGGCCGCGCGGCCACTCAACAATCCTCGGACATGTTAGAACCTGGCGGAGCAGTCCCCCGGCCACCAGAAGCGGAAGTGGAAGGGGTCGTGGGAGAATTGGGAGGGTTGACTATGAGCATGCTGCTCATCCCGCTGTGCATTATGCATCTCGTGTTCTCTTGCCAACTCCACTTTCATAGTCTCTGTCACCATAGAAAAATGTGAAGATAATAAGGGCACGAGAGTAGCAAATCCCGAATCACTCACAGAATAGAGGATGGTGAATCCGGTGGACAATCAACGCCAGGTCGTGGGAGGTGCTTCGTTGATGAATCTGGTTGTCCCTGCCGATTCAAGTGCGCCAGCACGTGGTGAACCTACAGGCTCCGCGGTTCCTCATTATGACTCGGAGGACTCTCTTCAATTCGGGTGGAGGGTCGTCGAAGAGCCTTACACCTCTGAGGATGAATGATCCTGCCAGGGTTTTCGCCCCTGCAATTTCTGAAGTAGGCGCTCGACTATGTTTTGATTCTCGCAGTTATTGCTTGTCTCAGGTCTCTGTCTGTCAATGTGTCGTTTATGGTCAGCACTGTGTCATGTCTGTCAATGTGTCGTCTTAGATTTTGTACAGCACTGTGTCGTGTCGAAGGTGTAGTCAAAATACTGCTGAAGGTTCACACTCTACTGGAATCATGATCTTTTTGTAACATGCCAAATTGAGGGCAAAACTTTCAAGGCCATGGCCTTGCTATAATATTTTTGTATCAATAATAGGAGTAGACAGATTGTGAAAAAAAAAAATTATTCATGATAACTACTCACATAACCATATCTTCAATCGAATTCTAGCTTGATTATTTCAATAATGGTTTTTATAAAATTAAGTTACTATAAAATCTATTTAATTATATAAAAATTTCAATGTCATTTTTTATTTTATAAAAGATTGTGTTTTTAAAAATTTTCTTTTCAATTAAATTTTTTTCCTAATGATTTCCATAAAATTAGATGTATATACACAAATTTATTTGACTCTATTAAACTTTTCAGTAACGTAAATATTCATGAGAACTACTCCAATAATCAAGTTTTACATTTTATGGGAAATTGGAATGTTTTCCTTTCTCATTCTGCATATGGTGAATCGATAACTCTGTTAGCCTCTATTTTTCATTCCTATTACCTTATTCAGCTTACTCCATGTGAAATGTATTTTTAGACTATAAGTTGTCAACAATCTAAATTCTACTTAGCTATATTTAAACTAAGCCGTGAATACTAATTACTATATAACACTTCTTTACTTTTATATTGCATTAAAATTCGTTACCATTGCATTAAAAATCTTTACGATTTACCAATTTAATGCATGACTTTACAACATGCAGTATTGTGGGTTGAGATAGGGACCATATATAGGTACATTAAAAAGTAGGGAACATCCGACGTCGAGCTTAGCTGCGTTGAGCCCCTCTAATTCTTCCATAATCAACAAATGAATAAATATTTGTGAACAGTTTTACGACCCTGGGGATTTTCACATAATTCTAGCTTACGAATATGTGAAAATCCGCGACAATTATTTTATAACCCAAGGGTGGTAACAGGAACCCAACAAGGCTGTTAAGGGGAGACCAACGAGGCTGGTCGATTTTATATAAATGTAGTCCAATATTCATCCAATATTTGTTCGCTGCCAAATACACGGTGGACACTATAGTTTTGAGGTTTGCGTTAACCGTTGTTGCAGCAGCAGAAGCCTGTCGAGTAGCTGCAAAACCAAAACAAACGCTATCATGCACATAAGTGTTTAAAGAAATTAGAATTTTGATCTTACAGCGCACAGAAATATTAAAAAAAAATCTTTAATATATATTATGAAATGGTCTTCTTGACCATCATTTTTTGTTTCTTGACCATCGATTTTTTTGTTTGTTAGGTTAATTTTCACTTAGGGATTTCAAACACTTTGAATTTAAATAGTTTAAAATGTATAATTTGTCTTCAGATTTTGTATGGTGCTAAATCTATATATACATTCAAAAATATATAAATGTATAAAATATTTATATCTCAGTGAATCTATTCATACATTCCAAAAATATATTTTAAAGAACAAAAAATTCTCTCAAAGATTTTAGTAAATTCTGGTGAAAAAAATATTACATTTATAAATTAGACTATATATAGAAAAACCTTTTATAAAGTAATACATATGTTTTGTTTCTTAGAGGACTACTCAAACATGATAACAAAGATTGAAGAGGCTGTGAAAAAATGGGTATTTTCTATGTGGATTTGGAAAATAGCTATCATTCTTCCTAACTATATATAATAGATCAAACTGACTTTTTAATGATTATTGTGTTTTTTAATTTTTTTAATAATCAAAAATTAAAATAATAATTTTATTAATTTTTTAAAATTATAGATAAATAGTAATTTAATATATAATCCTTTATATATCACTAAAACTAACATTTGATAATATAATAAAACAATTAATTTCATCTAAATCAATATATAGTTTATTATTGAGTTAAGTCTAGAAGTGATTTACAACTTAATATGAGGGAGATTTTGTGAAGTAAAGTTACATTTAAAAATAAAAAAATAATAAGTACATTAACTAATTAAGAAAATATCAATAACAAAAAAAAAAGTTTTTCCCATAAATAGAATACATCAATTTCCATCCTAATTTTCATCAAACATTATATAGAGAGATAAAGTAATTAAATGTAAAAAAGGTTTTAATCTTTTTTAGTATGAGGGTGTCATATCCCCAGACTATTCCTACAGTTAAAAAAAAGAAACAAACTAAAGGATGATGATTATTACTTGTTGCATAAACTAATATTTTTTTCAGTATGGAAATGAAAAATGATTTTCTAGTAACAGGGATATCATGTAACTTGTCAGGAGAGAAGTTAATATATTAAAAAAAATTAGTTGTATAACCCTAACGGCTCTTCCCCCTAACCGTGGAATTTTATTAGTATGAGGGTGTCATATCCCCAGACTATTCCTACAGTTAAAAAAAAGAAACAAACTAAAGGATGATGATTATTACCTGTTGCATAAACTAATATTTTTTTTCAGTAAATGGAAATGAAAAATGATTTTCTAGTAACAGGGATATCATGTAACTTCTCAGGACAGAAGTTAATATATTAAAAAAAAATAGTTCTATAACCCTAACGGATCTTCCCCCTAACCGTGGAATGGTTTCCAGGAAAAGGAGGGGGAGAGGGAAAAAAGGACTCTGCTCTAGAGGAGAGGTAGTAGGAAAAAGGGAGAGGGCTTACCATGTTAGGTCATGATGAGATGGTAAGGGCGTAGAGCGCGTGCAACTTGGAAAGACTGTTAGTCTTTGAGCAAGCTAGGGGGGAGATTGGTCTCGAAAGACAATCACATGGTCGAGTGGTCGACTAGCTGCAAAGAGTAGAGGTGACCTTATCTTGAAAAAAAGAACATTTACAGAAAGCTACACATGTATGAGGAATTGACCTGAACTAGAAAATGTTTAATTTCTGTGAGTTGCAGTTCTTTTCAGAATTTATGAAAGAGTACTAAAAAAAAAAGAAAAAAGAAAATGGTAAGGTTAGGTACTTCTCTATATAAATTGTTTACCGGGTAGTAGTAGAAGTAAGCTGTCAAGAAGAGGGTCAAACCCAGTTAGAGAACTTACAATTCACCATCTCTGTTTAGACAATTTTTCCTCAAGTTGGAAACTAAAACATGTATGGTAATTTGGGCGTTAACAGTGTTTGGTAAGGGTTTCCTGAGTGAATTTGTCGTGAGGTATCATACCAAATGTAATAACCAGTTTCAAGCATGAGAGAATGAAAGAAAATGAAACCCTTAGGAAGACATTGCAAATTAGGCTAACTGCTTTAAGGAATAATAATAAACAAATTGAGAAAATACTTTGCAATGCATAGATAGACCTGAATATATGAAAGTGTACAGAACTGATTAAATTCTAGTATTATTAATTAGTTGGCTTTCAATGTTTGGATTGAGCCTATTCTTTTAAAATATATATATATATAAGTAGAAAATGTCATCGTTTGCCTTGCCGCGAGCTGTAACAACCATGAAATATCACCAATTGAATGTTAAGACTATTGCAAGGTTTTTTAAGGTGTCATAAGAATGTTTTCCCCTGTGTTAAGGTAGGGCCAGAAACAGTATGGACACGAGAGGAGGTCCGCTCCATGAGCATTATCTAAATGGTTAAAGAACCTAAAAAGAAAACTGGTATTGAGCACGGTGGAGAAAATAGGTTGGGTAGGGCTGCTACCCTTCAGCGTTTAACTCTCCAACATTAAAACAAAGATAAGAACCTAGTAGAAAACAAGAGCTAATGAGAAAGAAACTAAAGATTGTGGTTAGGGAGCAGGGTTCGGACCCTCTCGAATGGAAAGATGCATGCATATGGAACAAGACCAACCCAAAGTCGAGTACACAGAACAACATAAAACTGTACATGTATTTGCATACTAAACAAAGTGCTTGACATAATTAAACACTGGGCGAGACCATGAGTTATAGAAAAAGAAGCTATATCTCCTGTATAAACAAGCCACGGTGCAATAATCCTTTTCACAAGTATAAACAAGGAGACCACTCTTTCTATAAAAACAATAGTTCTTCACAATAAATAGAGTCCAATAGATAAGAGGAGAAACATGTTGCAAGCAAAATGTGCATAGCTATGCGTTAAAGTTTATACAATTATAATGTCCGAGCAGTGAAACTATACTCAGACGCCCAACTCTAGTAATTAAATTATATATGTCATTTCAATGGAAACCTAGAGCCTTGAGGGGACGAAAACACACTCCACTCCATTATTTATCAAAATATGGAAGATACTGGAACGGCCACCCTCCATTGGACATAAGAAAACCTCCAAGACAAACAGACAAGGCCATGGCCAGAAAGTTTTCCCATAACTGGAATCCTTGACATGCTGAAGGAGGGTTTCCCTTAGTCGAGTCTAGGCCACCGTATGAGGGATAGGTTCCCAGCCTACATGAGAGAAACCCATGCAAAACAGATTTAGACAACTATGGAAGGAATGCGAGCTGCCGTAGAAATATAGAGGAAACCATCCTCACTCTTTGACAAAGAACTTACCCACTAAAAGAAACTCCAACCAACGTATGAACAACTCTCGTATCGATGTTGTAGAATTCCCTCCAATATCAAACCATGTAGTTTGCATGAGTCATGCGCAAAACAATAAATCTTTCAGTAAATCGAAGGAGCGCATAACCAAGAGAAAGTAGAACCAACAGGACTCTGAATCATTTGATTACCTAAAGGGTTTGGTGACAAATCCACCGACATTCGAGCAGGGTTTATAGGTTTGGCTATCTGGAGCTGAATGCATGGGCTGAATGAGAGCAGGACGTGGTGAGCTCCCTAACCAAATGAGCCCCATCACCCAAAGCAACTGATAGATTAGGTCGAAAGCCCGTGAAAGGCTACCACCGTTTGATGGTAGGGGGCGATCTCCATCGTAGATGAGGCGGGGAATACCATGCAAGTCGAGAGATTGGACAACCTAATGACATCGTACAAAACGAAGCAGGGAAGGATTAATTACACACGGTAGCAGATAAGGAATACCATGTGATGGCGAGAGGAAAAGGAAAGCTTACCTTCTCACTAGATGTCGCGTGGACAACACGAGTGATACCCAAATAGTGATTCGAATAAAATCTAATACCAGTACATCAACTCATAAATCAAGTCCAATGCCACATGATAAGTGGTATGCATATGGTGTCTTTAGGTGATTAATCATAGGTGAACGAGATTATAATCCCAAAAGGTAACCATGGTTATGTTAAGACTTAAAAAAAAAAAAAACAAACAAACAAACAAACCTTATTTAGCAATGGAGCCACGACAATTGGTACCAAACCCAAGTTACAAAAATTATGGCCTAGTTGATTAACATGAACAAATACTTCCAGCTATATGAATATGATCACAACCTCAAGGTGCAATTGGCCATTTTCCAATTACAAGGAAAGGCCACTTTGTGGTGGGAAGTGGTTAAGATGGTAAGAGGAGTGAGCGAACAGAATATCACTTGGGAGAAATTTCAAAAATACTTTAAGGTACCTGACTGAGCACTTCTTTGACGAGAGGGCGAGAGAATTTCATGACCTATGGTTCGGGTAACCAACCATGGACGAATTTATCGTTGGTTTTACTTCTTTGCTCCATTATGTGCCCTATATTTGGGAAGAAAAAGCTAAAGTACGGAGGTTTGTTCGTAGTTTGTGCTTGAGTATGAGGGAAAGAATCGAATTTGACAACCCAAAGACGATCGACGAGGCTATACGCAAAGCCCGAATTTGCTACCAGTAGAGCAAGCAGAAGGGAGAAATCCTGGGTAAGATATGGGTCGATAAGAAAAATAGCAAGCAGGTTGGAAGTACTAAAGGTAGATGCGGTGGTGGTAACAAAGGATTCACCATTGGGCAAATCAGCAAAAACTCACAGAAGAATTTGCTCGATTAAAGCCCCCCATTGAGTCCAGAACTAATGATCAACCCGGGAAAATAGACAACGAAGGGATAGCAAGGCCTCCAGTGCAATGTTGGGGCTGTGGTGGACCCCATTACGTGAAAAATTGTCCCCAGCGAAAAGGACCAGAACAGGATTCCCAGGTCTACGAAGCCTCTACAGTTGGCAATGTAGGATGGAGTTTGCCAAAGATTAATGCCGCTTTGGAAGTTCGCCAGGCATAGTACCAGTCGACCATGGTGGAATTTGAAGGTAAACTCTTAGACCTTGTTGTAACTATTTTAATTGATCCTAGAGCTATGTTAAGTTATATTATTCCTAGGGTCATGGAACATTGCAAATTGCAACCTATTAAATTTAAGGACCCTTGGCTAGTACAATTAGCAACAGGGGCAAAGAGACGGGTACTTGCTAAGGTCAAAAACTTCCCTTTAAAGATAGTAGGACAGCTAGTGATGGAGGATTTTAATGTGCTTCACCTTGGTTCGTACAATGTGCTGATTGGAATGGATTGGTTAGAAAAAAATTGGTCCATAATTAATTGTAAAACTAAGACTATCTGTTATAGGGATGAACTGGGAACAAAATAAGAAATGCACGAAATTAAGCGGCCAGTGTAGATTCGGCCCATAACTCCCACACAGTTAGCAAAATGCATTAGGAAAGGATGTCAGATTTATGCCATTGAAGTGGGGTATGCCAACTCAAAAGATAAAACAACCACATTGCAGAACATTCTTGTGATACAATAATTTGTTGATGTGTTTTTGGAAGAGATTCTCGAACTACCACCCAAAAGAGACATAGATTCTACCATCGAATTGGTGCCAAGAGCAACCTTAGTCTCCCGAGCACCCTACAGAATGAGCGTACCAAAATTGACGGAGCTAAAAATGCAATTATAGGAGTTGTTGCATAAAAAGTACATTTTCCCCAGTGTGTCCCCTTGGGGAGCCCCGGTATTGCTCATTAAGAAAAAGGATGGGACCCTCCACATGTGTATGGACCACCATCAATTAAACAAATTGACAATAAAAAACAAGTACCCTCTACCCCATATTGATGAACTGTTCGACTAGGTGAAAGGAGCAACAATTTTCTCAAAGATTAATTTGCGATCAGGGTATCACCAAATCCGAATTAAAGAGCAAGACATAGCTAAGACAACTTTTAGAACTCGATATGGCCACTATGAGTTTGTGGTGTTACCCTTCGGGTTGACCAATGCCCCCGCCACCTTTATGTGTCTGATGAACAGTGTATTTCATCGATATTTGGATAAATTTGTGTTGATCTTTATTGATGATATATTGGTATACTCTCGGACTATGGAGGAGCATCAGGAGCACCTTAGATTACTATTGCAAACCCTCCAAGAACACCAATTATACGCTAAGTTCAGTAAATATGAATTCTTTAAAGAGCAGATACAATATTTGGGGCATATCATCACTAAAGAACGGATCGTAGTGGATCCTGAAAAGATAAGGACCATAATGGAATGGCCAGTACCCAAAGATGTGGCGGACATCCGATCTTTCATCGGGCTAGTAGGCTATTACAAACGGTTTGTAGAAGGATTTTCAAAGGTATCCTGTTCAATCACATCCTTACAAAAAAAGGGAAGAACCTTCAGGTGGCCCCCTGAATGTCAAAAATTTTTCGAACAACTCAAATACCTACTCACCACGACACCCATTCTAAGCATAGCCGATCCTAGTAAAGATTATGTGGTGTGCACTGACGCAAGTAAGGAAGGGGTAGGATGTGTGTTAATGCAGGAAGGAAAAGTGATAACATACGAATCAAGAAATTTAAAAGAGCATGAGCATAAATATTCTGCTACAATCTAGAATTGGCAGTTGTGATTCATGCCTTGAAAATGTAGCGACATTACCTTATGAGAAGAAAAATTCTGTTATTGAAAAATCCGCACAGTCTAACCAATTATTTCAGCCAGCCCACTCTAAATGCAAGGCAAGCATGGTGGGTGGATTTCCTACGTGGTTTTGATTTTGAGATCAAGCATTTAAAAGGGAAGGAGAATCAGGTGGCAAATGCTTTGAGTTGGAAATTGCAATGCCTATATGAGATTTCTTGTAATGAAGGGAAAAGCCCCTTTGGGGAAATGGTTAAAAAACCAGCCAAACAAGATTTTGTTTATCAGCAAATAAGGCAGCAAGTTCAGCAACCATCCAACAAAGAAAAATAGTCGGATTATGCTTTGGATGCTGCTAGAATGTTGTATTACAAAGGAAGGTTGTACATACCCAATCAGAACAATACTAAAAATCTGATATTGGATGATTATCATAAGAGTCATTATGCTAGATACCTAGGATATCAAAAGATGATCACTGCACTTCGAAAAGAATATTATTGGTTGGGTATGAAGAAATATGTGGCTGGTTATTTGGCACGATGTCTAGAATGTCAGTGAATTAAAGCAGAACACCAATATCCTGTGGGTTTATTACAATCATTACCCATCCTAGAATGGAAGTGGGAAACCATCTTTATGGATTTTATAACGGGTTTTCCTAAGTCAACGAAAAATAACGACTCCATCATGGTTGTGGATGACCAACTAAGTAAGTCAACACATTTTATACTGGTGCAATCCACCGAAAGAACTGTGCAGATCGCCCATGTTTTCATGCAAAATATATTTAAGTTGTATGGGTTACCAAAGACAATAATTTCATACCGTGATGTAAAATTTCCATCGGTCTTTTGGAAAACATTGTTTGAGGAATTGGGGACTCAGTTGAACTTTAGCACGGCTTATCACCCTCAAGCTGATGGGAAAACCAAATGGGTGGACGAAGTGGTGGAAGATATGTTAAGGGCATCTGTGATGTAGTAACCAACCAAGTGGGAGGACTATCTATACTTATTTGAGTTCGCATACAATAATGACTACCACACATCATTCCTAATGAGCCCTTTTGAAGTATTGTGTGGGAGGAAGTGTCGCACCCCCTCGAGTTGGAGTGTACTGGAAGAAAGATTGACATTAGGTCCTGAAATGCTTAAGGAGAGGGAGGAACTGGTTAAAAAGGTACGTTCTAATCTGAAGGCAGCTCAGGATAGGCAAAAGAACTTTACTGACTGAGAAACGAGGTTTAAGGAGTATCAAGTTGGTGATCATGTGTATGTGAGAATTCGAGCAAAAAAGAGCACATTATAGTGGATCATGTGTGTTAAGTTAGCACCTCGATACTGTGGACCATTCCAGATCTTAGCAGGAATTGGGTTGGTGGCTTACCGCCTCGCTCTGCCGAGTCACATACGAGTCCACAATGTCTTTCATGTCTCCATGTTAAAAAAATATTTTTATGATCCTAAACATGTGATTAAATGGCAGGATATTCAGGTGAGAATTATCTCTGATAGATCAGTCTTAATGTTTTATTTTAAAAGAAAACTAACTTATGACATTGCATGTTGCAGGTAGAACCAAAAGGAGAAATCTGGGTCAAACCGCTGAGCATCCTTGACCAGAGAGAAGTAACGCTGCAGAAGTGGGATATTACCCATTTTAAAGTGTAGTGACAGCACTTTGGGCCTGATGAGGCCACTTTGAGGATGAAGAACTCATGAAACAAGCTTACTCAGGGTTGTTTATAACCGAAGGACATCAGGACGATGTCTAATTTCAGGAGGGGGAGATATCATATCCCCAGACTATTGTAAATATTTTATTCACCACAATTAAAAAAAAAGAAACAAAATAAAGGATGATGATTATTAATTGTTGCATAAATTAATATTGTTTTTAGTAAATGGAAATGAGAAATGATTTCCTAGTAACAAATATATCATGTAACTTCTGAGGAGAGAAGTTAATATATTAAAAAAAAACAGTTGAAAAACCTTAACCGCCCTTCCCCCTAACCATGGAATGGTTTCCAGGAAAAGGAGGGGGAGAGGAAAAAGAAGACTGTGTTGTAGAGGACAGGTAGTAGGAAAAAGGGAGAGGGCTTACCACGTCTGGTGATGATCAGATGGTAAGGGCATGGACTGCGTGCAACTTGCAAAGGCTATTAGTCTTTGAGCAAGCTAGCAGGGAGATTGGTCCCGAAAGACAATCTCACGGTCGGGTGGTTGACTAGTTGTAGAGATCAAAGATGACCTTATCTTGAAAAAAAATAACACTAACAAAAAGCGACATAGGTATGAGGCACTGACCTGAACTAGAAAATGTTTAATCTGTGTGAGTTGCAGTTCTTTTCAGAATTTATGAAAGAGTACTAAAAAAAAGAAAAAGAAAATGGTAAGGTCAAGTAGTTCTCTATATAAATTATTTACCGGGTAGTAGTAGCAGTAAGCTGTCAAGAAGAGGGTCAAACACAGTTAGAGAACTTATAGTTAACTATCTCTGTTTAGAAAAAATTTACTCAAGTTGGAAACTAAAACATGTATGGTAATTCGGGTGTTAACAGTATTTGGTAATGTTTGCCAGAGTGAATTTGTCGTGAGGTATCATACCAAATGTAATAACCAGTTTCAAGAATTAGAGAATGAAAGAAAATGAAACCCTTAGGAAGACATTGCAAATTAGGCTAACTGCTTTAAGGAATAATAATAAAGAAATTGAGAAAATATTGTGCAATGCATAGACAGACCCGAATATATGAAAGTGTATAGAATTGATTAAATCCTAGTATTATTCTTTAGTTGGCTTGCAACATTTGGATTGAGCCTATTCTTTTAAAAAAATATATAAGTAGAAAATGTCATCGTTTGCCTTACCACAAGCTGTAACAACCATGAAATATCACCAATCGAATGCAGAGACTATTGCAAGTTATTTTAAGGTGATGTAACAATGCTTTCCGCTGTATTAGGCTGGGGCCATAAATAGTATGGGCGTAGTAGGAGGTCCACTCCATGAGCATTATCTAAATGGTGAAAGAACCTAAAAGGAAAACTGGGTATTGAGCACGGTGGAGCAAATAGGTTGGGTAGGGTTGCTACCCTTCATAGTTTAACTCTCCCACATTAAAACAAAGATAAGAACCTAGTAGCAAACAAGAGCTAATGAGAAAGAAACTAAATACTGTGGTTGGCCAGCAGGGTTCGGACCCTCTTGAGTAGAAATATGCATGCATATGGAACAATACCAACCCAAAGTCGAGTACATAAAACACCATAAAATTGTACATGTATTTGCATACTAAACAAAGTGCTTGAAATAAATAAACGTTGGGTGAGACCATGAATTATAGAAAAAGAAGCTATATCTCCTATACAGACAAGCCACGGTGTGGTAATCCTTTAACAAGTATAAACAAGCAAACCACTCTGTCTATAAAAACAATAGTTCTTCACAATAAATATAGTCTAGCAGATAAGAGGATAAACATGCCACAAGCGAAATGTGCACAACTATGCATTAAAGTTTATACAATTACAATCTCTGAGCAATGAAACTATAGTCGGGCACCCAACTCTAGTAATTAAATTATATATGTCATTTTAATGGAAACTTGCAGCCTTGAGGGGATGCAAACACCCTCCACTTAATTATTTATCAACATATGGAAGAAACTGGAAGGGCCACCCTCCATTGGACACAAGAAAACCTCCGAGACAAACAAACAAGGCCACGACCAGAAGGTTTTCCCATACGTGGAATCCTAGACATGCCGAAGGAGGGTCTCCCTTACTCGAGTCTAGGCCACCGTATGAGGGACAGGCACCAAGCCTTCATGAGAGAAACCCACGCAAAACAAAGTTAGACAACTATGGAAGGAATGCGAGCTACAGTAGAAATACAGAGGAAACCATCCTTTCTCTTTGATAAAGAACTTACCCACTAAAAGAAACTCCAACCAACGTATGAACAACTCTTTTAGTAAATCGAAGGAGCGCATAGCCAAGAGAAAGCAGAACAAACAGGACTCAGAATCATTTGATTACCTGAAGGATTTGGTGACAAATCCGCCAGCATTTGAGCAAGGTCTATAGGTTTGGCTCTCTAGAGCTAAATTCATGGGCTGAACTGGAGCAGGTCGCAGTGAGCTGCCTAACCAAATGAGCCTTGTCACCCAAAGAAACTGATAGATTCGGTCAGAGGCCCGCGAAAGGATGCCATCGTTGGATGGCAGGGGGCGATCTCTACCGTAGATGAGTGGGGGAATACCCTGCAAGTTGAGAGATTGGATAGCCTGTCAGCCTCGTAGAGAATGGAGCAGGGTAGGATTAATTACACACGGTAGCAGATAAGGAATTCCATGTGATGGCGAGAGGAAAAGGAAAGGTTACCTTCTGACTGGATGCCGTGTGGACAACATGCGTGATACATAAATAGTGATTCGAATAAAATATAAAACTAGTACATCAACTCATAAATCAGGTCCAATGCCACATGATAAGTGATATCCATATGGTGTCTTTAGGTGATTAATCATAGGTGAATGAGATTATAATCCCAAAAGTTTACCACGACTACATTAAGACCTTAAATAAAAAAAATAATCTTATTTAGCAATTGAGCCATGACAGAGGGAAATATGTAATTCCTTCAATACTTAATATAGAGTGTATTAATGACACATGAAAATAGTATTCATTAACATCAGTTGTAGTTATGTCAATCAAAGTTTCGAGGATGTTGGACTCAACCCACTATTCAGAGTGGGGTGAGAGTGAATTAGTAGCCATAGACTTTATTATTCTTTTAAAACATTTTGTTAGGAATATACATCATCAACACATAATAATGCACAATGAGACAAAAGGATGTGTAGTAGAAAAATCCTTTGATCCACTTGTACTTTTGTTGTTTCTCTACTTAAATTGTATTAATCTATTAATGCTTTAGTTGGACACCGCCAACATGGAGCCACTAGCTCCTCTATAATTGAGCTAGCCACCAATGTGTAACATCAGAGGAAGATTGCATATCTCTTGATTATAAGGGACATTGAATGGATCCTAGATCTGTGCAATGCATAGTTACTACTTGGGAGAGGCCTTGGACTCCGCAATGCATAGTTGCAAGGGTAAGAGTGGCCTCACTACTAATTGTGACTATGGAGTGTGTATATGGCGACCTAGTGATTGCACACTGCAAAGTTGAAGATGGAAAGCGGGAGTCGCTACTCAAAAAAATTATGTCGTAATGCACATTTGAGGAAGGAAGAAGGCTTTGGGGATTGCATGATTTCTCTAGTAGACAAGTGGACTTGGGATATACAGATTGAAGAGAGGAAGGATGTGCATTGACCCAAGATTCATACAAACAAGTAACTTACATTGAGCACGTAAGATAATGAAAGGAAAAAGGGAATGAATGCATAAATACACCTAGTAGCAATAATCAATAATGGGCGAAAAGACAAAATGTGATGGAGTGCCTAAAAATAAGTTAAAACGACACTTGTATAAGCTAATAATGGTAGAAAGAACATTTATTATAAGAAAATAAGGGAAAAATGACACTTGTGAAATAAAAAACAACATAAGGAAAAGCAACGAAAAGTGACGGTTCAGAAACTTGCCTAGAAAAATACTGCAAATGGAATCCAAAGCACCTTTTTCTTGTGAAAATGGGTATTGATCCAAATGAAGGTTGAGAATGAGCTTTATGGCAGATTTCTTATATAGATGAGAACCCACGAGATTAAGGTGATGGTTTTATGTGTGCATGCGTAAAGTCAAGGATACACTCCTAGTTAAGTAGAAAATGTTAGAAGATCAAATTAGAAACATGTGACACACTCCTCCATGGAAGAGAACACTCCCTATTTCATAGTTGGTTAACCCCAGGTATTGTGCAATTCATTGGCTGAAGGGGATGTACAGTTCGGTAAGAGAAGGAGTTGCACAATTTTCCTTCTCACTCTATGGCATACTTTATTGCCACATAGTGTTGCACAATTTTCTCTCACAATTGATTCAATAGTTTCTTGGTGCAAGGGATTGCGTAATTCACTCCAATAAGGAGTTACACATTTCACTCTCACAGTACATTTCATAATTCCTCAAAGAAAAGAACACAGTCAATGCAGTTAAGGTAATACTTACCTTTTCTCAAAAAAGGTTCTTTGTGTATCTTCAGAAGTTGAGTAGCTAATGTTGACAAGCACTGGTTGTGATCAAGGAGTGCCTAGTATATGTTAGAAGGAAAACACAATGAAGATAACAAAATATTAACATGAAAAAATAAGTCATTATAACACTTAGTAAAACAAAAAAGAAAACTTGAGGCAAGTTGAAATGATAGGTCCTATGGTTGAAGGCAGGCTCAAAAATCAAAGCATCGGTAAAATGTTTGAGGGGGTTTGTAGTAGCTACAGTAGACTTTTCCATTAAGAAAGATATGCACATGAAATACAAAGAGTCACATATCATATATATTCTCTCTAGGTCTATCTAAATTTCAACAAGAATCTTGGCATGCTACGTCATGTAGAAGCAAAAGGAGGATAAATGCAACCTTGACATACGATTAACTACATAAACGTATGTAGATTGGGGGGTTCCATTTGCTTAGTAGAAATTCTCCTCACATATTGTTGTACGTGCCACCTCTATGTTATTTAAAAATTTCATAAGACTCCTGCGCAATCCTGCTTTCTGTGCATGCTCTTTTTGCACGCGTTTTTTTTGTGTTCTTCCAGGAATTGGTTCTCTAATCTAAGAAGATGCTCTCTTCTCCTTTCTATGAATATCTATTATTTTCCACCCTCTCTTTGTCCCCCTTCTCCAACCATGCATCTTTCCATGAAGTCTCTCTGCACTAGATACGAAGGTGTTGTGCATTTAATTTTGTCATTTTCCCATCCTCTATATTTCCCAGGCAAGTATGTGTTATGTACCTTCCTTCTGCAACCCATAATTGATCCAAAATGGACCTTGTAGGTTAAGTCAAAATTTTCTTAATGACCAAGATGGTCCCATGTAGCAAATTTGTTTTCAAATTGTGAAGAAAATGGGTAGTCCCATATCATCCTGAAAACAACATCAAGTTGAAGTGTCTGTCATTTTGAATCTAGCACTTCTTATCGTTTCTCATTTGGACTCCAGATGATGGAGAAATCATTTATCAAAGTTTATGAAGCACTGACGCAAAATATATATTTTTTCCATCACTTGACAAGGTATTTCCATCGCTTGACACATGGCATCAAGTTGAATCCTATCTCAAGTGCACATTTGCAGATTGAAAAGTATATTTGTGTTATACTTTATAGCATGAGCACATGATTTTCAAATATGTCATGGAACAAAGTTTTATGAGAAAACCATGTATACATATATGGAAATATAGGCACATATCTAAAACCTTAGTAAAACATGTTATTACCTTTTCAACATAGTGAATTGTTAATGTTTACAAACTATATGCTATAGTTTACAAACTAAATACAAAAACAAAATCTCATAGTAAAACAATGGCAATTGTTACGTTAATGTCAAAATATGTAAAACTTACGATGGAATCCATTTAGCTTCCATTTAGCGGAGTTAAGGTTATACCATGGAGGTGGCTACGTGAACAATCCTGCAGAGTCAATAGATGGGATTGACCACAGAGACTTAACGGATGGAAATATGAGATGGTGAAGAATTACACTTGTGGCCTAGTCAGTATGAAGCCAACGATCTAGCAATTGTTGAGATTTTTTGTTTGAGCAAAATAGGAAAATTCTCAGCTGATGACAACAATAGAATTCAGGTCCTAGATTAGCTCTAGGTTGTTGGGAGGGAGTTAATGCCTCCTATATTTGATGTGAGGGAGTTATGAGGCTGTTAGATTCTCTATGCTATATAATAGGCAATCATTCGGATGGTTTGCTAAGAGTGTGTGAGGTTTTATGAGAATTTCTTGATGTAATCTCCAATTTGATTAATAAACTCCTGATGCCTATGTTTGGTGGAGGTAGCCCAGATTGGTTGGGTGAACCATGTTAAAAATTGGCTCTTATGTGCTTGATTGTTCTATTGTGTTAATTATGCTGTGTTAAGTTTATTTAAGCTTGTTGTGCACCTGTACCAACAAGTGGTATCAGAGCTCAAGGTGGAGCGCGGAGTTGTTTTTGGTTGTTGAAAGTCCTGCGCTGGTCGATGACAGAGGTGCTGCGTTGATCAATGCTAGAGGTCCTGCACTGTAATCTCTGTTGCGTGGAGCTTGATTTCACTATTTTGTGGAGCTGTATATTGCTGGAGTGTTGGAGTGGCTTGTGACGTGAGACTGGAGCAGAGGTTCAAGCGTGCTGTCGCAGTGGAGGTATTTTTTGCTTTGTTTTTTTTTAACAAACCTGCGTTGAAAACACAAATTATGGATTGAGCATGGACGTTGTTTGGCATGGAATTATGAGTTGCTGCGTGTGAATTATGAGTTACTTCGTGGAGCCTAGTTTTATAAATTTGTTGGTGCGCTATCTACTATCACTGATTGCCGGCGCTATCATTTTTGACTGGTTGATTGCAATTCTGCGTGATATAATTTTTGTTTTGGTCGATGCTATCACTTCTGTTCACTGTGTCTATCCATGATTTACTGTTGGGACTAGTTACAGAGCCGAGATAACAAAACCAGTTGTGAAGGCGCGTAAATGTGCTATAAACCTCCAATACTTTATTTCTTTTAGATTGTGCGATTGTGAGAGAACGACTTTAGACGTTGGAAAGAGACAACGGCTTTTGTTAAGAGCGTTAGCCAAATTCCGTTGCAGTTTTTTCACTGCGGTTGAAGACGGTTTTGGAATCAAACAATAAATTGAATGGAAGGTTGGTGTTGGGTAATACATATGCTGGGTCGTAACTGAAAGCCTCCCAAATTTACTAAATTAAATGGAGTATAATTTTTTTTTTGGAAATATTAAATAAGAACATGAATCGTAGGTCAAGATACATGCGCACGATTTTTGGTTTGATATTCCAACAATTGATATTCCATGAATCGTAGGTCAAGATAAATGCACACGATTTTGGTTTGATATTCCAACATGAATCGGATGTATTCTGCTTTTTTTTTTATGGGACAGAATTTGCACAAATAAAATGAAAGTGTTTCTTTGTTTTTTAAAAAATAAAGAAAAGTAATATAAGTGGATAGAGCAATTTTTTTTAAGGCACAGGTACAAAGACATAGGCAGGAATTTTTGTTTTTTGTGTGAATGGAAGATATTTTGTTTTAAAGGCATAGGCAATTTTTTTTATTGCTGATTGGATATTGGAGATTATTGTGTTTTTTGTTGATACAAATGGCGAAAATTCAAAGTGCCCGGTTTGAAATTGAGAAATTCAATGGCAAGAATAATTTTGAGATCTCAAAGGTGAAAATGCATGACTTGCTTGTCCAACAAGGTGTGGTAAAGGCATTGATGGGTAAATCCAAACAACCTTACAACATCTTAGACGATGAGTGGGACGAAATGGATGAAAGAGCTATAACTGCCATTCGATTATGCCTGGCGGACGATGTCTTGTTTAATATTGTGTCGGAGACAACAATTGCTGGTTTGTGGACGAAAGTGGAGAAACTGTACATGACCAAATCCTTAACCAATAGGATTCTCCTGAAGCGACAGTTGTACGATTTGCGAATGAAGGAAGGTACATTGATTTCTGATCATTTAAATGCTTTTAATACTCTTCTTGTGCAATTACAAAGTATAGAAGTAAAAATACCATCCGAGGATAAAGCTATTACTTTATTGTGCTCGTTGCCCGAATCATGGGATCATTTTGTTACTTCTATAAGTCGTAGTTCATCAGAAACTATCGAGTTTGATGATGTAGTTGCATCCTTATTATCGGAAGAAACAAGGAGGAAGTCACATTCTGAAACCTCTACATCAGAAGCTATGATGGTTAGAGGTCGTTCGAAAGAAAGACGCCCCAGGAAGCCTAGTGACTCACATTCAAAGTCGAAAGGGAAGAAGAGTAAGCTAAAGTGCTGGTTTTGTGGCAAATCAGGGCATTTAAAGAAGGACTGTTGGAAGCGACAACAGCAAACTTCAAAAGCAGAGTCTTCGACAGAGAAGAAGGAGGCGAATACGACAGATATAGCTTCGACATCGGGTTCAGGTATGAGAGATGAAGTTTTATTAGTTAATGTGTCATATCATGGTCAACATTGGTTGTTAGATTCTGGGGCATCAAACCACATGTGTATCCATAAAGAATGGTTTAAGGAATATAAATCAATTAATGATGGTGTTTTGTACATGGGTAATGATGTAACATGTAATATTGTTGGGATTGGAAGCATACAACTACAAATGTTTGATGGGACAACTAGAATATTAACTGATGTGAGGCATGTACCAGATTTAAGGAAAAATTTGATTTCATTGGGAGCACTTGATTCAAATGGATATAAAACTGTAATTCAAGGTGGAGTAATGAAAATTTACAAAGGCATCTTACTAGTTATGAAAGCTAAGGAAAGTAGGAAATCTATTTCAGTTAGAAGGTAGAACTGGGTCAGATCATGTGTCTGTGTCTGAACATGACAGTAGTCCATTCACTTATGGCATCAAAGATTGGGGCATATGAGTGAAAGAGGATTGAAAATTTTGACTGACCGAAAGTTACTTCCTAATCTAAGATCTGGAAAGTTAGATTTCTGTAAGCATTGTCTGTTTGGAAAAAAAAGTAAACAAAAGTTTAAAACAGGCAAACATACTAGTAAAGGAATACTTGATTATATCCATTCAGATGTCTGGGGACCAACCCCTACAACCTCATATGGTGGTTCATCTTATTTTGTATCATTTATTGATGACTTTTCTAGGAAAGTGTGGGTCTACATGTCGAAAAGGAAGTCTGATGTGTTTTCAGTTTTCAAGAAGTTTAGAGCATTGGTTGAAAACAGCACTGGTAGAACAATAAAATTTTTAAGAACTGACAATGGTGGTGAGTTTACTTCCAAGGAGTTTGACAACTATTGCAAGGATGCAAGGATCAAGAGACATAAGACCACGGTTTATACTCCTCAGCAAAATGGAGTTGCTGAACGCATGAACATGACTCTTCTAGAGAGAGAAAGGAGTATGCTGAGTAACGCCGGGTTGCAAAAGGAGTTGTGGACGGAAGCGGTGGCAACATCTTGTTATGTGATAAATCGATCTCCATTAACGGCGATAGACTGCAAGATTCCACAAGAGGTATGGAAAGGACACCCTTGTGACTATTCTAAACTCAGAGTGTTTGGTTGTGATGCATATGCTCTAGTGCCTAAACATCAGCGAACTAAGTTAGATCCAAAGTCTAAAAGGTATATCTTTGTTGGGTATGGTGTTGGAACAAAGGGGTATAGATTGTGGGATCCTACTACCCGCAAAATCATCATCAACAGAGATGTAAAGTTTAATGAATCCTCTCTTGTACAGTTCGATGTAGATAGTAGATTGAAACAGGATGATGTATTTGACTTTCAGCACATTCAGTTTGATAGCATTTCTAATGATAGTCATGATGACCATAGTTCAGATACTAGTAATGAATAGGTTTCAGAATCAGAACATGAATAGGGTTCAGGTTTAGATCATGAACAGGTCTCAGATACTGATCGACAAGAAGTTCCTACAGATGGTAGTCAGCCAGTCGAGGAAGCACCAAAAACATCCTTAAGGAGGTCGACAAGAATCAAACGGCCATCGAGAAGGTATGATGGTTATGTTAATTCAGTTGCATTTACTGCTAATGACGATGAACCTCTGTGCTATCAGGTAGAAATAGAAGGTTCGAAAAGTGACAAGTGGAAAATAGCCATGAAGGATGAAATGATGGACTTGAGTAAGAATGACACATGGGATCTAGTTGAGCTTCCGAAAGGCAGGAAAACTGTGGGGTGTAAATGGGTTTTCAAGATGAAACGAGGTGTAAATGATACGGAAGACATGTACAAAGTGCGAATGGTTGCAAAAGGGTTTTCTCAGAAAGCCGGTATTGAATTTCATGAGATTTTTTCACGAGTGGTTAAAATTGTTTCAATTAGAATTGTGTTAGCATTAGTGGCTTTGCTTGATTTAGAGTTGCAGCAATAGATGTTAAGACTGCATTTCTACATGGAGACTTAGATGAGGAAATATATATGGAACAACCGGAAGGGTTTGTTCAGCATCGCAATGAGAAATTTGTCTGCAGGCTCAAGAAGTCATTATATGGTCTGAAGTAGTCGCCTCGACAGTGGTATAAGAAGTTTGATTCTTTCATGTTGAGTCAGAAATATGTTAGAAGTGAATATGATCATTGTGTTTATTTTAAGCAATTGAAAAATGGCATATTC
>APFE030649246.1:0-12812 GCA_000404065.3 Pinus taeda | reverse complement strand
TGGAATTGGAGGTGATGGAGGTATAGGTGTAGGTGGTGGAGGAGGAGGATGAGAAGGGTTTGGAGAAGGAGGAGGAGGTGGAGGAGGATGAAGTGGATGTGGAGGTATAGGTGAAAGTCAAGGTTGAGGATGAGTGGAAAAGGAGGTGAAGTTGGAGGAAGAGTATGAGGTGTAGGAGGAGGTGGATGTGTATCTAGAGGTTTAGTTGGCAGAGGAGGAGGAGGTGGAGGAGGTGGAAGATGAGGAGGAGGAGGAGGAGGAGGGGGTCGAGGAGGTGGAGGTGGAGTTGGAGGTGGTGGTGGATAGGGAGGCAAAGGCGGCGAAGGAGGAGGAGGAGGAGGAGGAGGACGTGTTGGTGGTTGTGGATGAGTAGGAGGAGGAGTAAGAGGAGGAGGTGGTGGAGGAGGCAGAGGTGGAGGAGGAGGTGGAGGCAGAGGCATATATGGCTTTGTTTATTCTTTGGGTATTTCACATATTTTCCATAATTATCATTAATTTTTTATACAGCTAACTGTTTAAGGAAAATAAATTAATTTCCAATTCACTTTCTCTCATGACCTGAGCTGCTTCATTTTTTAGGAAATCCACAATTTATCTTGTATTTTGTTTCAAAATATTTTTTAGGAAAGAGAAATATTTTCTACTTGGTTATTTGTATGGAATAATGAGCTATTCTCTAGCTTCTTATGTTTTCATTGTAGGGGACCTATTTTCATCGGAACAACATTCCTTTAATGAAATTATACTTCGGGGGAAAGGCTAAAGGAGAAATAAATGTAATTAGTGAAGGATGAGAGATTGTTTACGGTATTATCATTTTTGATGTTGAAATCCTTTGATGATACTTATATTGTAACATGTTATACTAAGTAATGAACATTTTTATTTGTGGACTATATCTTTGAACTCAAAACTTGTGGCTTTATAATGAGTTGTGTTAATTGATTTTTTTTATCATATAGCAAATTAACTTTCATTACATATTTCTGTAATTTCAAAATATTGTGCATTGATCAACAATTATTAGAGTTTTGATTGAAGAAGAAAATACAATAGTTACTATAATAGTTACACACCAAGGAGTTGAAAAAAATTATAGATGGTGATGAACCATCACATCCTAACAATGTTTATTTATTTGAAGTGAATTAATTGGATAATCATTTTTCTACGAGAGAGAACGAAAAATAACTTGATGTAAATATTAAATGAGGGATTCACCAATAAATTACAAGATTTTATAACTAACTGAATGATTCACTAATATATTATAACATTTTACAATTCATTGAAATATTCACCAATATTTTACATTATTTTATATTTTAGTAAAATATTCCCTAAAATTTGATATAGACTTGCAGTGCACTAGATAATGATCATTAGTTACTAGTAGAAAGGAAAATTAGAAATCAGATGAAGATAAGGAGCATAGGAATAGAAGAAGAGAAACGATGTAGCAAAGAAATAACAAAGTGTTACTTTATATTATATTCTCTTCAGAAGTCAATCACAAAAGATACAATGATGCATACATTTCCATATTTCCATATATATATATATATATATCTTATGTCGAGATAGTCATAAAAATTTAATTGTCAAAACCAATTTAGCCTATCTAACTTAGACTCTTGACTCAACTAAAGAGTTTATCGAATTTATAATATCAATTCTAGAATTGTTTGGGATCGTCAACTAAGTCGACTAGCCCCTCCAACATCTCCCTTACCCTTAATATCTTCTTTGTGATAGAGAAGTGAATATTTGGAGACTTACAAAATTTGACACCATATATTAAAACATCTAAATCCTTATAATGAAATAAAAGTTCTTCTGGGAAGATCACATTTGGAGAATGCTTTTTGACTTGAGGCACGAGAGAACAGAGCGAAGAATGATCTTATTTCAATGTGTGAAGGGGTTTTTCTGAATGCCTATGAAGGGTGGACAAGGAGGGAGCTCCACTCCCTCCAACAAGAAGGCCCTGGCCAGTAGGGGGAAAAAGCCTCTAGAAGATGTTAGGGAAACAGGGGTGGAAGGAGAGAAGAGCACGGAAGTGGGGTCAGTATAACCCATAGAAAATGATCAATATCGCACAAATGACACGGAGGTAGAGGAAAAACAATAGGAAACTAAAGACAAGAAACACAAGGGACCCTGCAAAGCCAAAACAAACATAACTTCCAAGGTGGTGTTAAATAATCCGGAGCTGCAGGCGTACAGGGAACATCTGGGGACATATGCCATCATCTGCAAGTTCATGGGACTGTGGCCCACTAAAAAAGCTCTTCAATCACGGATCGGATACCACTGGAAACCTAAAGGAAGTATAGATCTTCACCTTGGGTCTAAGGGTTTCTTTACAGTGGTGTTCACAAATATAGAAGACAAGGACAAAATATTTGAAGGAGGGCCCTACTTCTTTATGTGGCAGGACTCTACATGAAACCCTTGGTCATGAAATTTGTACCAAAAAATGAGACTTTTACTTCAGTACCAGTTTGGGTAATGCTCTCCTCTCTACCTCTTGATTACTGGCAAAATGAATCATTAATGGCCATAGGCAATAAATTAGGACACTTTGTAAAAGCCTCTGAAGCCACAAGAAGGGGAAAATATACTTCCTTTGCCAGAATTTGTGTGGAAATGGAGCTATCAGGAGCCCTACCGGAGGAGATAATCTTGGAAGTTTTTGATGAAGAATGGGTACAAACAGTAGATTATGAGCACATTCCATTCAGATGTCACAAATGCCATGAACATGGACATGTTTTTAGAGACTGTCTGCTCAACAAGGAAATGAACAAAAGCAGAAGCACTATAGTGAAAGAAGAAGACAACTTTCAGAAAATAGTTAACCGAAGTAAAGGGAGTAAGAGAGGTACGAGGAATCAATAGTGAGAAGAAGAACAACTCAGACAAGACAGTTTCCAGGGGCTTCAGGAAGAGGAAGAGAATACTAAAGAAGAACCAACAACAGAAGGATGTTTTGTAGAAAAAGAGGAAGGGAAATACCCGGTACAAACACAAAATGATGAGTACCAGAAAGAGGCCACCATGAGTGATTTTGATCAAGAAATGGACCATGAAACAACCCAGAGCAACATGGAGCTGGAGGAGCACAAACATAAAGAAATTTTGGAGAAAGAGAATCTAGATCTAGAAGGTTTCTTAGAAAAAGGAACCAAAGAGGGAGTGAACTCGTTACCTCAAAAGGAGTTCGACAGAGTTCAGCCGTTGTTCATCTGGGAAACCTAGAACAACGGATCTGAAAAGCTAAGGAAGAATGAAAAAAAAGTAGCGAAGGAGTAAAAGCTTTGAAATCCATACCGGGATTAGCTCCAAGAATCCTAAGAAAGAAAAGAGGCCGAAAAAAATAGAACGTGATGTTGATGGAATGTGGGAAGCTAATGATAGGTTTATATAAGATGAAAGATCTATCCAGTTACTCCTATAAAAATCTTTTATAATGAAGTTTACTTCTTGGAATATAAGAGGTCTAGGCAATAAAAGGAAACAAAGATTATTAAGTAACAGAATGAAGCAAGTAGCCCCAGATGTGATCTTCATTCAGGAAACAAAATGTTCCATTCAAAATATAAAATAGATTCATGGTAAATGGCTCAACAGATTTGATTTTTCGGAGGTCAAAGTAGAGAACATAGCTGGAGGAATTCTCACGCTTTGGAAACCCCAAAAGATTGACATGGTAGATGCAAAACCCTCCAGAAATTATCTTTCAATGGTCATTCAGCTAGTGGGAAATAAGGAAATGTACTTGGTTACGAATGTGTATGCCCCCAAAGGTTGGAGGGCAAACTCTTGTTTCTTGATTCATTGAAGAAGCTCAAGGAACGTCATTTGAAAATCCGCTAGATCTTGGGAGGGGATTTCAATATGATAAAAACGTTGTTGGAAAAAAAAGGAGGAAATAGAATTCTAACCAAAAATTCTTGTTTGTTTCTAACCTTCCTAGATAGTATGAAGCTCGTGGATATTTCCATGAATAATGGTACCTCTAGTTGGAACAATAAAAGAGGAGGAGAGTCCAAAGTGGCATCCAAATTGGATAGATTTATAATCTCAGAAGATCTTATGATCAAGGAGAAGGACATAGTTGCTAGTATTCTTCCCTTTGGAGGCTTAGATCACTGGCTAGTACAACTGGACGTTAAGGGTATTGGAAAACCCAACAATAGACCTTTCAGATTTGAAAATAGCTGGCTCTCCCACCCAGACTTCTTTAACAACATTGCTATCTGGTGGGCAAAATATTTAGATATTCAAGGCACAAGAATGTTCCTTCTTCAAAAAGACACAAACACATTAAACTCCAGCTCAAGGAGTGGAATAAGAAGGAATTTGGAAACATTTTTGAAGAGAAGGAAATTGTGGAAGGAAAAATACATAGACTCAACCAAAACCTGATTATAGAGGGTTTTGACAGGGAGTGGAATGAATTGGCAACTAGATATCATTAATATTGGGACAACTTATATAAGAAAGAGGAAATTTTTTGGAGGCAAAATTCCATAGTGCAATGGCTAAAAGAAGGAGATCGCAACACTGGATTCTTCCATAGAGCTACTATGGCGAATAGAGCTCACAACAGGATTTATACTATTAAGGATAAGAAAGGTAATATGCTCAACATGCATGAAGAAATAGAAATAGAACTAGTACAACACTTTTGCGGCATTGCTCAGGAAGCTTGCACTAACAGAGATCAATCTATCAGGGAGATTACTAAGCATATACCTAAGCTAGTCTCCAAAGAAGACAATTTCAACCTCAATAGACCAGTGTCAGAAGAGGAGGTCAAGGAGGTCCTTAATGAGATGCAGAATGGAAAGGCACCAGGTCTGAATGGGTTCAATGTAGACTTCTTCAAAGCTTCCTGGAATATTAAACATGACATTTTGAGCGTGGTGGAAGACTCAAGGAGGGATAAAACTATCCTGAAGGCGCTTAACACCACTTTTATCTCGTGATCCCTAAACAGGATGTTGCCCTCATGCCTGATAGGTTCAGACCCATTGCATTGTGCAATGTTGTCTTCAAAATATCTCCAAAGTGGTTGCTAATAGACTCAAACCCCTTCTTCCCACCCTGGTGGCAGTGCAACAGTCAGGATACGTGGAAGGTAGACAAATCCTCGACAACATCATTCAAGCTCATGAGGTAGTTCACTCTTTGACTAACAACAAGAGAGCTGGCATGATCATGCAACTGGACATAGCCAAAGCCTATGATAAGCTAAACTTGACATATATCACAAAAGTTCTTGATTCTTTTAGGTTTGATCATAACTAGATCAGATGGGTTATGGCCCTAGTCACCTCACCCAACCTTTCAATCCTGGTTAATGGATCACCCTTGGAGACTTTCACTCCTTCAAGAGGCTCAAGGTAGGGAGATCCACTCTCTCCCTTTATTTTTATTCTAATGATGGAAGGGCTGGGGAGAAAAATCAGACAAGCGAAGGTAGTGGGCTCAGTCAAAGGTCTTCAACTTTTTGAAAAGGGCATGTTTTAACACATCAACAATTTGTGGATGACACTATGCTACAAGGAATCCCCACAGTCAAGGATGCTCTGGCCTATAAGAAAATCTTGAAAGACTTTTCCATGGCTTCAGCTTTGGTGGTAAATCTTTCTAAATCATTTTTTTTTTCTTTAATACTCACATTTCCATACAAAGGAACATTGCTAGAATTATGGGCTTCCAATGGGAGTTCCTCCACTCGAAGTATTTGGGAGTTCCTCTCACTCCCAAACCCTTACACAAGAGCATATGGTAACCTGTTATCAACAAATTGCTAGACAAGGTCAAGAAATGGCTACAGATCTCTAAATTTAGCTGGTAGGTTAGTGCTAACCAAAGCTATCCTTCAATCTATCACTGCCTTTATGCTATCTATTCTACCAGCTCCTCAAAGTGTTCTACATCAGATCGGATCCATCCAACGAGACTTCCTTTGGGGCAAGGGGAAGGATCATAAGAAATGGGCCTTGGTAGCTTGGGATAAGATATCCAAACCTAAGAGCTTTGGTGGGCTAGGTTTGGATGATCCTGACTTACTCAACAAGGTTCTAGGTTCCAAATTATGGTGGTGTTAGGTTAAAGAGCCAGAGACTCAGTGGGAAATCATTTGGAAAGAAAAATATGCCAACTCCTGGCATAACCATGATCTAATAAGAATGTCATGTCACAGAAAGGGCTCGTACATTTGGAACAAAGCCTGGGATAACAGGAGTTTAGTCCAAGGAAACAGCTTCTGGGAAATTAGAGAAGGAAATCTCAGCTTGTTCTGGGAGGACAGATGGCAACAAGAACCTATATTATTAAATGAATACCTAACGGATTTCAAGGAAATCAATGATAGCAATAGACTTTCTAAGGTGAAAGAATTTTGGGAGCAAACCAATAACAATGATAAATGGAGAATCTGGAGGAATTTTGATCTTAGGGACAACAGTGCCCTGAAGACTAAGGCAGAAACTCTTAAGGAAAAGTTATACCAAAAGGAAGATTCTGAAATCTAAGGGCCATGATTAGCTGAGATGGGACAACAATAATGAGGGGGTTTTTAACCTCAAGGAAGCAAAGCTCATTCTCATTGACCTTAATTATCAATATCCAGACAAAACCTGGCTTAACCTTTGGAGACACTAGGTCTGGATGAATATTAAACTTTTCATGTGGCTTGTTTAGCACAGGGAAATTTTAACCTGGGACAATATCAGGAAAAGGGGCATTCTGGGACCTTCCAGATGTCAGCTTTGTGAGGGGTAGGAGGAAACCATGGAGCACATTCTCAACATTTGTATGTTAGCCTCTAGTCTGTGGGACTCTTTTTCTTTTATTTTCCAACAGATGGATATGGAAAAAAATAACATCTGCAACACCTTGACCAACTGGAGAAAGGAATTTACAGACAAGGAAGTTCTAGCCATAGCTTGGGCCCTTTTTCCGAGCTTCATTGTCTGGAATGTTTGGAAAGAAAGGAACAACCACATCTTTAAAGAAGTAAAGAAAACTTCCCAGTGCATTTTTGAGCTGATCTTAAAACAACTCAAGGAAACGGTTAGAACCATAATTCAAAACATCCCCAAGAACCCTCCTTCAGCTATTGAACTAAGAATTCTTTGTGCACTAGGCCTACAAGGCATATCTCCTCAGGGCCTAGATATGAATCCAATCTCCTTGAGGGAAGCAAAGGATTTTTGGCACCCTCCTCCAAAGGGATATTTGAAATACAACATAGATGGAGCCTCAAAAAGCAACCCGGGGGAAACTAGTTATGGAGGGGTCCTTAGAGATGAGGTAGGTACTGTCCTCTTCATTTTCCACTATCATTTGGGACATGCCACTAATAAATTGCCAGAGTTGATGGCTATGGAACAATGTTTAGAGCTCCTGAGTCAGGACAATAGATAAAATGTGATAGTGGAGGCTGACTCTAAACTTATTATCAATTCATTCAAGAAAATGAGCGCGGGTTGTAAGCCAAAAAAATCTAAAAAAATTGGAGACTAATTCAAGGATTTCAATGGATTCAAAACCACCTTCAAAGCCTCCATACTGTTAGCTTCAAGCATGTCCGCATGTTTGCAAGCGAAGTGGCTGATTTGCTCGCCAACCAGGGTGTTATCAGTACAGAGATCAGAGTGACATCAAATTGGCATGAGCTGTCACAAAGTAGGTTAAAGACAGTTGTTGAGGAACATGCAGATAATGATAAGCTGGAGTTTAAATATAGAGCCTAGGACTAGGGATCAAATTGACTCAACCTTTGATTTCAACATCAATTTGTGTCATCATTATCGGATAGACGGTTATGTGGTGCAGTGGATTCCCAGTCTAGTCACTCATACTCCCAAAGCAAACGAGAGGATATTTAAGGTTTCAGGTTCGGGCAAGGATAATCCAAAAGCTCAGATAGAGCCCTATGTTTTCCAGTGGCCAGGCCTTCAAGAATTTGGAGTCTCGGCATGGTTTACCACCCCCCAGGCAGTTTCTGGTTGATCTCACAGTGTTTTGTTGGAAAGCGGTTTTGATGAAAGCGTCACAATGCCATTGTCCCTCCAACACGTCGCAGGGAGAGGGTTCCAATAACTTCCCTTCCCCTCTCACTATCATCGACCCTTCTTATCCCGTGTGATATCGACATCATCCATTGGATCTAGTCAACAACGATCAACGGTTGCGATGGTTCGTGCATCTTGGGAGGCGAGACTTTTATACTTCGGCCTTTTTGACGGACCAATATCCTCCTCATCTGTCTATCTTATTAACTTTTTATTGTATGACTCAGATGAATAGGGTTTCCTCTAAAGTAGTGTTCCTGGTTGGTTCTCATGCTTGTCGGTAGCCAGGTGGCATTTTTGTTCGTTTTTCCATGGGCTCGAGATTCTTTGTGAGACTTTAAGGTTCTCCTTGCATGTAAAATTGTACACTATCTTTTTGGTTTTATGAAATAGAAGGATCTATACTTGATTTAGCAAAAAAATAAATAAAATTTCTTCCAGAAGGGTGGTTGGCTAATTAGGAGATCTAGTTTCAGGATCACGGGAACTTCTTGAATTACATATATAAGATTTAAAATGTGAATTCTTCTTCTTTTCCCATCCCTGGTCGATCGATTGGAACTTTCAAGTTCAATTTCCTAAGTGTGATGTTGTTGTTCAAAAGAGATAGCACATCCTAAAAGCTTGGCTCAAAGAAATTGAATTTATATTGTTAGGAAGATGATCGAGATGATTGTGCTATTGCATCTGTTGGTGTTGAAGTCATAGGGAATGTTGTTTGATAAGTAGTTGGTGCAAGCACTTTAATATGTTGATAAAATATATACCATTTCCATACAACTATACTTTCATGGGCATCAAATGATTTTAAATATTTCAAATATTCTACCTTGTTGGCTAGTGATATGTGCCTTAACAATTGGTGATCAACTAGTATTTTATGTTCTAATAGTTTCACTTTATATCCTGGTTCTAACATTCTAACTAAATATCCCTTTATTGTTATTGTCTTTGCTAAATCTTGCTACTATCCAATATCCTTCTTTTAATTTTTTTCTACGTTGCTCACATAGATTTTTCTAGTGCTTCAAATATTGGTTTATCTCAAGCATGCCTTAGGTCAGGTTTCTTAGTAGATGTTTCTTTTAGCCTTTCTTTACTTATGGAGCTCAAGTGTTGGGTGTATTTGACTATACTAGAGGAACTTGTTCGTCAGTTGTAGGTGAGGTTGAGGTAACATCTGCATGTAAAGTAGTTTTCTTTAGAATTTCCTTTAATATATCTTCTCACATAGTATTATTATAGGGACTTCCCAAGTACAGCTTGCTTGGATGACATCTTATCTTCATAATCCTTTTATTCAATAATTGTTGTGGTAGTCACACAGGGTGAATTAGAAGTCAATTTTATTTCTAGATATTTTTGTTTTTCTCATTGCAATCACTCAACTGTCCTCAATTCTGTCTGTGTCAAACTTCCATTTTATATCCTAACTTTGGTTGAAGTGAATTGTTGATTCTCCTCTATTTTGTGATCTACCATCATTTTCTATATTTTTATTTCAATGAATACATCTTTGACATGTCCAAGTTACTACAAGGTGTCCCTTTTCATAGATGATGCTAGAAATTGTTGCAATTCTGTGCTTATTTTCTATTTTTACCCTTTTCTTGTGTATGCTCGAACACTTCTTAGGAAATTGAGTCTAAATTCTGTCAGTATTGTGGGCCTTGTAGTTAAGTACTCATCAAATTTTCTTTTCAACTGGTATTATATGTTGATGTGTGAATCAATTTCTAACATTGTGAGTCTCAACTTGCAATCTACTTGGAAGATTCTATGATAGGTACTAAGATGTAAAATTTAAATTGCGTTGGGTATAATTTTTATTTCCTTTCTTCTTATTTTTCAGTGTCTAAAAAGTGTAAAATTATATCCCCTGCCCCTTCTCAAGCTTGTGGTGGAGTTGGGAATATTTTTTTAGCCTATTGACTTAGTTCTCTAAGCATATGCTCAATTGCAGTCTAATATGAAATCTCTTGTGTTTCTATATCTAAAGAGTTTGATGAGATTTAGTAGCCTGGGAAGAGCTTGAAGCCCCGGCGATCAGTGTTTGGATGAAGAAGAGCAACATAATTGATATGGCATTGGAACCTAAGCTTGGGGTTTTGCACCAAAATTAATTGGGAAAAAACAACTGGACTTTGAGTGAGGTGTTAGAGGACACCTACAGGAGAAAAGGGTAGTGAAAGTCAGTCAAAATAATGTCTCTAATAAGAGATAATATTTTTTATATGTGGTTGGTGGTTAACCTGTCTGGTTTCGCAGGTCAACTTGGGATAAAGTATGCCCCACGGAAAAATTCATGGAGCCACGTGTGTGCATAGAAATAGAAGTTAATTGTTGGAGATTTAGACAACATCCAAAGTGCAAATCAAATTAGGTATAACTTTTAGATAGATAGTGAACTTGAGGTAGCTCACAAGCTAGCAAGGAGGATGACTTTGGCACAAGATGTGAAGTAATTTCTCTTATGTTTGGGTGTGGATAGCCATGATGAATATGGTCGTAGTTATAAGTTAAGTTTGTGTAATTTTCTTTGCTACTTTTGTGTGGTGTTTGGATCTCTATTGAGGCCACAGGGAATTGTTGTTACAACATCATGTTGGAGGCATAATTTGGATGGTCAAGAGGGCTTGTAAAACATCTCTAGCTTAGCAATAGTTACTCCAAGGAGAGAGGTAGTTGAATATAAGTGTCTTCCATTCTAGATAGCTCAGATCACTTGTTGTTGTGAGGCAGAGAATTGTAAGGTATTTTGAGTAGGTTCCTTACGCCCAAAATAATACTTTGGAAGTATAGAAAGGAAATCAAAAGAATAGAATGTCTTTGGAGAAGGGAAACATAGTCGGTAGTAGCTATTTAGGGTTGTTGGTGTGCCCTAACCATATCTCCAGAAGCTTATATCTTTATGACAAGAGGACCAAGAGTATATTGGAAAGCATGGTATGTGTATCCTCTTATTGATGTTGATTTGCTAGTCGAATCAGAGATCCAGGTTGCAAATTTTTGTATTGGACACATGTGGACTATTGGGGGGAAGTGTGAGATTGGACCAAGTTGGCCCAAAATGCATCACCATTGAAGGACAAAGGTGACTAATAAATGAGGCATAGATCAAAGGAGCTTAAGGTTTGATCAATGAGGAAAAGAAGTTGTAACCCAGGTTCATTGTGGGAGAAAGAAGTTCAAGTTATTTATTTTGTTTAAAGTTTAATTGTTCATTCATTACCAATATAAATTTATTTAAACAACTTATCACCATTTTATAATTTTTACTACATTCCACAAGTTTTTTTGTAAAATTATTTAAGAAGAGAGAAAAAACATAATAACAAAATAACCATAATCACACTAGACATACCTCACATATAAACATATCCATAGCTATCTTGAGGTCTTAGAGAGAGCGAAACTCCCCTCCCTCAAAATAAATACAATTCCTATTAATATAGTTTTTGATTGTTTACAAATATTAATATATTTTACATATAAATAAACGAAAAATTACAAATTGTAATTCTGAATCATCTTCATTCTCTATCTCTGTGAAAAAAAATTATAAAATAGGTATTAATAATAAGATATAGAGAAAAATAATTACAATGTTAAAATTTTGAGAAATAATTTACATTAAAATGGAGAAAAGAATAAAATTCTATCATATTATTATATGCAATGAGAAGAATTAAAATGGATTTCACCTAATATTTTTGGAGAATTAAATTGAAAATGTAAATAAAAAAGATTATAGAAATTTAAAAATTAACCTAAATCAACTTTAAACAGACTATTAAATTTTCTTAAACCCTTTTACTAAAATTGAAACTCACATATAAAATCTACAAACAAAAAAATGACACACAACTATCAATCGAATGTCATCAAATACACCCAATAGATCCCTGAAACAAATTATTAATATGAAATTTAATAAAACAAAAGAGAACAATAATAATTAATGGAAAACTCAGTTTCAATTGCTCAAAACCCATCCTCCAATAATGGCCAATGGCAAGTAGACTATCTAGGTGGGAAGTGGAAAGTGGCAAATTCCAATTCGTTCGTTCTCATTTTCTGCGGCCAATGCACACCCGAGCAACCATTTCTTCTATTCTTCATTCCACCGAATTATATGCAATTTTATTGAATTGTTTAAAATCAACAATTTTATTGAATTGTTGAAAATCAACATGTCATAGTCTTATTAGGCACGTTGTGGAGCTTTTGAATTTTGTAATGACTCAGAGGCAATTAGTGACGAGTAGAGGCATTGAGCGACTACTGATGTTGCCGAAATATTGGGACTGGAGTAATTAGATTGAGGAATTCAAAAAAAGTCATCCGTTGTGGTCTTGACTTTATCCATGGGGAGAGTGTGGAGTAGAGTAAACATTTATTTATGCCTATGTAAAAGTCCAAAAGAAATATGTAAATATTTATTTATAACTTAGTAAAAGTCCAGTAGACATATTGTACCTCACCCTGTTGGTTATTGTTGGCAACATGAATTCATTTTAAATCTAATTCTGTCTCTACCTCACAATGTTGGTTATTGTTAGCAACATGAATTCATTTTAACATCTAATTATCTCTGTATCTCACCCTGTTGGTTATTGTTCGCAACATGAATACATTTTTACATCTATTTAATATACCATATGGAAGGTCACTAATCAAATTATCTATAAACTTCGTACAAATAACTTCTATGATGAT
>APFE030649245.1:0-12063 GCA_000404065.3 Pinus taeda | reverse complement strand
CATATTCCATCAAATGATCAATTGAGTTTGCTCTTAAAACAATTGCACACGACCTTGGAAACTAATAGGAATCATAGACCTTGCGATGCTATTTAATCTACATGGAGTGATATGGCTTTGTACAGGGAAATTATGTGAAGAATGCCAACAAAAGAAGAGAAATTATCTCTTTTATCCACTCACAATGTCCAACACTTGAAGTTTTCTATCCAAAACCTAACACTGCAATTACGTTGCCTACTTTTGATTTTCTTAAATACGAAAAAAATTAAGTAGGTGAATTCAAAGAAGCAAATGGTTTAATTTTGGTTTAAATAAATAATCAGAAAAGAAAATAAAAAAAATAAACTATTGTTTAAATAGAAAAATGTAGGATGGTGGCCCTCAAATTTAGAAGGTTAATTCCATTCTATGAGTTGTCCCAATCTTTTTCTTCATATATAGAATAAAAATAGATTCCAAAATGAAATGTAGATAACTTATGAACAATCAACAATGTGTTTGGTCATTGTTTAGTATCACTAACATCATATTGTGAACTAAAAATTAGTGCTATAATTCAAAATGGAAAGAGTAAAATTTTACGGATAAAAAAAACAAATAACATTCTCTTACAAAATATGACATTTTATAAAAAGACATATAAATATCATAATTACATTTTAAATTATATTTCTTTATATATTTATTCACTCATATCTAAAAAACTAAGAAAAATTTATAAGGTTGTATTTACTAATTTTATAGAATTTAACGATACAAATTTATTTTTATGAAATTATTTATTGTAAAATAATTTTAATTACCATGGGTAAGTTGTGAGATTATGTTGTGAAACCTAGATATAAGAGAATAAGATATGTGCAATAAAGATGTAGAATACGGAATTTTTGCATTTTGTAAGCCACGTCAAAATTAGGGCCAATTAGCATTCTACAACTAAAATATCTTAGTTCTATTTTGATGTATTTATTTGCAATGTAGAAATCACTAAGAAACATCCATCTTGTAATTCTATTTCAAATTGATAAAATATTCTTCAATGCTTTAATTTAGCTTCTACCATACAAATTATGCGATAAGGCTTACTTTTCCTTACACACGAATTTTTACACTCTTTGTTACTTCCTTATTTCTATATATAAGTGTTTTATGACTGGAAGTCTAGTTTCAATAAGTTGGAAAGGAAGGCAGTACATGTATTTAAATAGTTGTAATTAGGATTTAAAGGGTTCTTAATGACTATAACTTCAAAAAAAGGAAACATTTGGGTACGTAATGAGAGAAATTGAACAATTCTATTGAAGTTTGTTAGCTACAGTGTTGGGAGAAAGTAGCAATAACTCCTATATACAATTCAAACTTATGTTATTATCAAGGGTTGATACAAAAATGGAATTCATGCATAAAATATATTGTGAGTTTGGTATTCATGCGGTGACTAAGTAAATAACATTCTAGTGTAAATGTTTTAACAAGGTTTAAATTCAAAATTTGGACATCATAGATGGAACCTCTAACTAGAAAATGGCCACATGGAATTATCTAAGAGAGTAATAACTCTAATAAATTGGATTTATAAGTGTTGATATTGCTAAAAAAAATGTAGCTCCAATAAGACATTGCTAGGAAAAAAAGTTGAAGAGTTTGAAGTGAGGATTAAATTTGCAAAAGAAAGACTTGTGGATCTTTGAAGAAGATTATTTGTTGAGATCTCATGTGTTGGGATGATGAATATCATGAGTTATTGGAGGAAGGAGAGGACATTTTAGAAGAAAGGATGGGATATAGATAGAAGTGTTGGTGCTTTTTGCACATCTAGCTTCCTGTGACAATCTCCAACTTGGAATAAAGATGAAGGATTTACCTTATGAAAGGTGGGATAAGAGGGAAGAAACATATCATTAAGGGCCATAAAACAATCAAATATTTTAGGTAAGTCCTATTTATCCTAACAATAATAGGAGGAAAAAGATAAGAAAGGTGAAATTGGAAATAACTATCCATCAATATGGGCCCATAAAAAAAGTGAATGGTGAATCCCACCTATGTTTGGTAAGGTATAAGTTATCATATTTAATGGTTGAGGTAGTATGTATAACACAAGAACAACTCAGAGTTCTTATTCAATAGGAATTTAGTCACCCTTGAAGTACAAGGATCACCCGTATGAATAGAGAAGATAGAGAGAGTACTGAAGGATAGTATAAGAGCTCTTAGTAGGACAAAGATTGTTCGAAAAACACGAACCTTCATAAATTCCTGAAGTTTGCAAATATACATCTTGTTCATAAATGTGAGGAAGCTAATTAAGATATTAAATTATTAGATACCAAGTAGTATATAATTTTTTTGGGGTTAATATTTACAGTGGATTAATTTTCCATGATTTTCAGTAAAACGGTTTCCATAGAAGGTGATATAAGTGTTAACTAACCTAGATTATGTGTCGTGTTGAACATTTATCCCCCTATTAGCAAAAAAAATGATTACCTTTCCCATTGAATTTAAGTATATTTTATTAGTTTTCCATATATTTTAAGTATATTTTATTAGTTTTCCATATATTTTAATGTGTTTACTAAAACATATTTATTAGGTTGTCAATAACTATCTAAAATTTTATTTTCATATTGTAATATCAATCTATTCTGAATCACATGGAAGGTGTCTTAAATATTTCACATTCATTTAAAGGGGATTTTTGGTGAATAAAGTAGTTAGTGAAAATATGTATTATCGTTTCATTATATTTTTGTTTCTTTCCTTTAAATTCCATTCATAAAGAAAAAAATGAGAATGTATTCAAGAATTGAATAATTTTAATAGAAATATATATCTCTAAAATTTGTTGAAATTAAACACAACAACATCATAGAGTTCAATAAATGACCCCCACATTTAACTCAACATTCATTAGAAAAAATAAATGAAAATGAATATATCAAATATTTAAAAAATTATATTACAAATATATATTTATGCTAATTAATATAGATATTAGTGATTAAAATATATATGGGAATAGACATTTCACAAATATAAAAAACACATAACTGAATTTGTTAAAGCATATTTATGCTTCCTTAATTGCCAAATTTTTTTTGTTTCAACTTAACGTGGATGACTATTTGTTTATTTTATTTTTATTTTTTTAATTAACCTGCCTAGGTTGATTGCCAAGGGAATATGTGCAAAAGATGTTTCTCTGAATTCTTATTAATGGTTGTAGTGTGTTACAAAGTTTGTTAGGTTTTATTGAATTTTAATAAATTAAAAAATTTAGGTTCTCTCCAGTTTCCTAAGGATTTAAGATTATTCCAATTTTAATATGCAATTTTTCTTTAACAAAATGGTTGATTTTACAATAAGATGTGTAATTCTTTTTTTATCCTCAAATTAAAATTGGCAAATATCCTTTTTATGCACGGTTAATTACGTACATGTGTACCTTGGTAAGTCATTCTTTGTGTTGCAATAGTTTCTTTTCTTTTATTTATGAAGCCTTTGCCTGTATCAACCATATTAATATTTTTCATGTGATTGTGCTAGGTTTATTACGCTCATGAAGAAGGATTCCTGAATTTTAATTTAATTATCAATAATTAATAGGTTTGATGCTAGGGATTCAATTTGAATGCCCACTAAGTATTTTTAACATTACACATGAATAAAGGATGGAGAATTATTTAAAATTTATCTTTGACGTATTTTCCTTTTAAATTTAGTTAAAAAGTTGTTTACAAAATTATATTAAAATATACTATTAAAATTTTGACGCGTATGCCTTTTTATGGCTAGGGTAATGAATCAGCAAATGATTGGGTAAAATCGTATAATAATAATCCACGACAAGCATCGCCCTCTATTTAACCATGTGCCATTGATTTGCATCTTCATCTAGTCCTGTGATGAACCACACTTGCTACGTTAGAAACTGCGTTCAAAAAATTTCTCCTATGTGATTTCTACCAAAAAGAAACCTTCTTAAAACATGGACACAAAAGCCCCGGCACATAAGAAATTTCCCAAAATAAAAAAATCATAAACTTCACTAAGTTATAACTTTATTATATCATATTATTATTAAATGTAAGCCAACTTTTGACTTTATATTTTGTTCATTGCAGCATGTTCAAAAATGGAACTAGATGGGCTCAACCTACCCAGAGGAAAACCAAGACTTTTGACCATCTCGTGAGTCAATGCTCACAAAAATTTAATAGTGTTGATCATGTCTAATAGCACTAAACAACTGCAATCTCATGCTAACCTCTAACACTAACTAGAAATTACACATAGGGTACTAATTGTGAAGAAAAGGTATCAATCATTAAATGATTCAATTGGGGATGGATAATTTGCAATGGATCCCTGCTGGTCCAGTGGGATATTACATGGCATATCAGTATCAATTCTTTCCAGTCACATTATCACATGATTCAAGATAAAATTCACTTACTCTATCTCCTGATGGAGCAAGTCTAGATCCCCCTATAACTCCATGGGGTCTTCTAGTTCTATTTCCATAACTTTGACCATCAGTGTCTTCATTCTCTAGTATAGAAGAAAAATTTTAGTGTAGAAATTCCTTCTCTCTATGTTTTTTCTTGGGCCTATTATAATGTTTCCCTAGTCACAAGCTAGTTATACCCTACTTGGCTCCAGTCTAAAATCAACATTTCCTCCTATTCTTCTAGTATCACTTCAATTTTCGATAAGGACGAGGCTCTTTATAATATTGTTTCCTCCACCTTTAGTCATGACCAACCTTTGTAGACACTTCCTCTACTAGCTCGACACTTTACGCCACCTAGAATTTCATTGTTCAACTGTTGTTCTTTGCCTCAGTCTCAACTTATTATGGTGGAATATCATTGTCTTAGACCCATATGACCCATACCTCTCTTTATCTTCCAACACCTACACTACTTATGATTGTTTCTTGAGAACTAGTCATTAGGGTTCTTAGAATTGTCTTCTCCATATAAAATTCCTACACTTACATATCCAAGTGTGGTCTTCCCTTATTTCACTCGTAAAATTGTTAGGGTTTATGGTTTAGCTATTAGGGTTTGGGGTTTAGGGTTTATGGTTTAGCTATTAGGGTTTGGGGTTTAGGGTTCATGATTTAGGGTTTATAACATTTTAGTAAATTCTTTTAATAAGCACTTAAATAAAGGTCACAATTAGTTTTTAAAATGTTATAAAATTCTTAGGCTTTAGCATTTAGGGTTAATGGTTTAAAACACTTTAGTAAATGTTTTTAATATACACTAAAATAAAAGTTACAAAATACTCTTTAAAATGTTATAAATTAATTAGTGTTTAGGTTTTAGGGTTTATGGGTTAGGGTTTAAATTTTATAACACTTTAGTAAATTATTTTGATAAACATGTAAAAAAAGTTACTAAACACTTTTTTAAATGTTATGAAATGCTTAGGGTTTAGGTTTTATGGTGTACCGTATAGGGTTTAGGGTTTAGGGTCTATAACGCTTTAGTAAATTGTTTTAATAAACACTTAAATAAAAGTTACAAAATGCTTTTTGAAATATTATAAAAGGCTTAGGGTTTAGCATTTAGGGTTTAGTTTTTTTGGTTTAAGGTTTATAGTTTAGGGTTTAGCTTTTATGTTTTAGGGTTTATAAGACTTTAGTAAATTATTTTGATAAAAAGTTAAGTAAACGTTACAAAAATCTTTTTAGAATGCTATAAAATGCTTAAGATTTAGGGTTTATAAGACTTTAGTAAATTCTTATAATAAGAACTCAAATAAAAGTTAAAAACCACTTTTTAAAATGTTATAAATTGCTTAGGGTTTAGGGTTAAGAGTCTATGATTTATAAAAATTTAGTAGATCCTCTTAATAAACACTCCAATAAAAGTTAGAAATTTTTTTAAGATGTTATAAAATGCTTAGGGTTCAAGGTTTAAGGTTTATGGTGTTGGGTTTGGTGTTTAGAGTTTAGTGTTTAGGGTTTATAACTCTTTAGTAAATGATTCTAATAACCACTTAAAGAGAAGTTACAATATGCTTTCCAAAATGTTATAAAATTATTAGGGTTTAGCTTTAAGGCTTTAGGGTTTAGGGTTTAGAGTTCAGGGTTTAGGGATTAGGGTTTCAGGTTGAGAGTTTAGGGTTTAGGGTTTACAACTTGTGGTTTACAATTTAGGTTTGAGGGTTTATAACACTTTAGTAAATTATTTTAATAAACACTGAAATAAAAATTACAAAACGCTTTTTAAAATGTTATCAAATGCTTAGGGTTTAGGGTTTAATGTTCATGGTTTAGGGTTTAGGGTTTAAGGTTTAGGATTTAGGGTTTATGATTTAAGGTTTAGGGTTTTGGGCTTAGAGGTTAGATTTTAGGGTTTATAAGAATTTAGAAAATGCTTCTAATAAACACTTAAATTAAAGTTTCAAAAAACCTTTTAAAATGTTATAAAATGATTAGGGGTTAGGGTTTGGGATTTATGGTTTAGGGTTTAAGGTTTGGGATTTTGGGTTTAGTTTTATGGTTTAGTGTTTAGGGTCTATAATCTTTTGGTAAATGATTTTAATAAACACTTAAATAAAAGTTACAAAACAATTTTTAAAATGTTATAAAATGGTTAGGGTTTAGGGTTTGTGGTTTAGGGTTTAGTTGGGGTTTAGGGTTTATGTTTTTGTGTTTATGATTTAGGGTTTGTAACACTTTGGTAATTTTTTTTTAATAAAAACTTAAATAAAAGTTACAAAATTCTCCTTAAACTATTATAGTGTTCTTAGGGTTTAGGGTTTAGGGTTTAGGGCTTGGGGTTTAGGCTATATTGTTTAGGTTTTGGGGTTTAGGTGTTATGGTGTATGGTTTAAGGTTTATCAGAATTTAGTAAATTATTTTAATAAACACTTAAATAAAAGTTACAAAACACTTTTTAAAATGTTATAAAATGCCTATAGTTTAGGGTTTAGTTTATAGGGTTTAGGTTTTATTAAACTTTATTAAGTGCTTTTAATAAACACTTAAAAAAGGTCAGAAAACACCTTTTAGAATGTTATAAAATGATAATGGTTTAGCATTTAGGGTTTAGGTTTTATAACACCTTAGTAAATTCTTTTAATAAACACTTAAATAAAAGTTACAAAATTATTTCTAATATATCATAAAATGCTTAGGGTTTAGGGTTTAGGGTTTTGGGTTTAGGGTTTAGCGTTTAGGGTTTAGGGTTTAGTTTTTAGAACACTTTAGTAAATTATATTAATAAACACTTGAATAACATCTACAAAATTCTTGTTAAAATGTTATAAAATGCTTAGGGTTTATGTTTGAGGGTTATTACTGTTTATTAAATACTTTTAATAAACACTTTAAAAAGTTGCAAAAATGTATTTTAAAACGTTATAAAATTCTTAGTGTTTAGGGATAGTATTTATGGTTTAGGGCTTGGGATTTATAACACTTTGATAAATTCTTTTAATAAGAACATAAGAAAAAGTTCCAAATGATTGTTAAAATTTCATTAAATGCTTAGGCTTAGGGTTTAGGATTTAAAATTCTATAAAATGCTCATGGTTTAGGGTTTAGGGTTTATAAAACTTTAGTAAATGCTTTTAATAAACACTTAAAAAAAAGAAATAAAAGGCTTGTTAAAATGTTTTAAAATACTTAGGGTTTGGAGTTTAGGCTTTAGGGTTTAGGTCTTTGAGTTTAAAAGGTTATAAAATTTTTACACTTTAGGATTTAGGGTTTATAACATTTTAGTAAATGCTTTTAATAAAGACTTCAAAAAGGGTTACAAAAAGCTTGTTAAAATGTCATTGAATGATTAGGGTTTAGGTTTAGGGTTTAAAATGTTATAAAATGCTTAAGGTTTAGGGTTTAGGGTTCACAAGAATTTAGTAAATTCTTTTTATAAACACTTAAAAAAAGTTACAAAACAATTTTTAAACTATTATAAAATGCTTAGTATTTAGGGTTTAGGGTTTAGGTCTTATAACACTTTAATAAATTATTTTAATAAACACTTAAAAAAGGTTATAAAACACTTTTTAAAATGTTATAAAATTTTGAGGGTTTATGGTTTAAAATGGTATAAAATTCTTAGGGTTTAGAGTTTAGTGTTTAGGGTTTATAAAATTTTAGTAAATCCTTTTAATAAACACTTAGAAAAAATTTACAAAACACTTGCTAAAAAGTTATAAAATGTTTAGGGTTTAGGTTTGATGGACACTTTAGTAAATTATTTTAATAAACACTTTAAAAAATGTTACTAAACTCTTGTTAAAATTTTATAACACTTTAGTAAATGCTTTTAATAAACACTTTAAAAAGTTACAAAACACTTATTAAAATGTTATAAAATGTTTAGGGTTTAGGGTCTTCAAATGTTTTAAAATCCTTGCTAAATTGTAATAAAATGCTTAGGGTTTAGGGTTTCCAACAGTTTAGTAAATTCTTTAAATAAACACTTAAAAAAAGGTTACAAACACTTGTTAAAATGTTATAAAATACATAGTGTTTAGGGTTTGGTGTTTAAAATGTTATAAAGTGCTTAAGGTTTAGGGTTTAGGGTTTAGGTTAGGGGTGTGGGTATTAGGGTTTAAGGTTTAAGGTTTATGATGCTTTAATAATTTCTTTTAATAAACACCTATAAAAAAAGTTAAAAAATGGTTTTTAGGGTTTAGAGTTTATGATTTTTTAGGGTTTAGGGATTAGGGATTTATGGTTTATAACACTTTAGTAAATAGTTTTAGTAAACACTTAAATAAAAAGTTACAAAACACATTTTAAAATATTATAAAATACTTAGGTTTTAGCGTTTAGGGTTTAGGGTTTAGGTTTTGGAGTTTAGGGTTTAGAGTTTATAAGACCTTAGTAAATTCTTTGCAGCATTAGGCTTTAGGGTTTAGGGTTTATAAGACCTTAGTAAATTATTTTAGGTTTTATCCTTGACGCTTTAAGAATTAGGATATAGGGTTTAGGGTTTACCGTTTAGGGTTTACCATTTGGGATTTAGTGTTTCAGGTTTAGGGTTTAGGTTTTAGGGTTTATGGTTTAGGGTGAGGATTTATAACACTAAAGTTACAAAACACTTTATAAAATATTAAAAAGAACATAGTGTTTAGGGTTTTGGGTTTATGGTTTAAGGCTTATAACACTTTAGTAAATGCTTTTAGTAAACACTTAAATAAAAGTTACAAAAAACTTTTTAAAATGTTGTAAAATGCTTAGGGTTTAGGTTTTAGGGTTTATAACACTTTAGTAAATGATTTTAATAAACACCTAAATAAAATTTAGAAAACGCTTTTTAAAATGTTATAAAATACACAAGGTTTAGGTTTTAGGGTTTCAGGTGTAGTGTTTGAGGCTTAGGGTTTTTTTTTATGACACTTTAGTAAATTACTTTAATAAACACCTAAATAAAAGCTACAAAACTCTTTTTAATATGTTATAAAATGATTAAGGTTTAGGGTATAGGGTTTATGGTATGGGGTTTACGATTTACGGCTTATGTTTTCGTTTTCATAACAATTTAGTAAGTTATTTTGATAAAACGTTAAATAAAAGTTACAAAACACTTTTCAAAATGCTATAAAATACTTTGGGTTTAGGGTTTAAGGTTTATAACACTTTAGAAAATTATTTTTAAAATGTTATAAAATGATAGTATTTAGGGTTTGGGGTTTGGGCTGTGGGGTTTAGGGTTTATGGTTCATGTTTTAGGATTTAGGGTTTAGAAAGATTTAGTAAATTCCTTTATTAAACACTTAAATAAAAGTTTAAAAAACTCTTTTTAAAATGCTATAAAATGCTTAGGGCTTAGGGTTTGGGGATTGGGATTTAAGGTTTAGGGTTTATAAGGGTTTAGCAAATGATTTTAATAAACACTTAAAGTAAAGTTACAAAACACTTTTTAAAATGTTATAAAATGCTTAGAGTTTAGGATTTAAGGTTTAGGGTTTAGGGTTTTAGGTTTGGGGTTTAGAGTTTAGGGTTTACTGTTTAGGTTTTATAATGCTTTAGTAAATTAGTTTAATAAGTAGTGTAATAAAAGTTACAAAATGATTTTTAAATTGTTATAAAATGATTAGGGTTTACAGTTTAGCATTTAGGGTTTATGGTTTATAAGAATTTAGTAAATGGTTTTAATCAAGGCTTAAAAAAAGAGTTACAAAATTATTTTTAAAATGATATTAAATGCTTAGGGTTTAACGTTTATGGTTTGGCCTTTAGGATTTATGGTCTAAGGTTTATAAGACCTTAGTAAATGCTTCTAATAAATACTTAAATAAAAGTTGCAAAACACTTTTAAACTATTATAAAACTCTTAGGGTTTAGGGTTTTGGATTTTGATTTTGGGTTTTAGGTTTAAGGTTTACGACATAGGTTTTAGGGTTTCTAACACTTTAGTAAATGCTTTTAAAAAACACTTAAATAAAAGTTACAAAATGGTTTTTAAAATGATATAAAATGCTTAGGTTTTAGTGTTTAGGCTTTAGGGTTTAGGGTTTCGGCTTTCGGGTTAAGGGTTTATAACACTTGACTAAATGCTTTTAATAAACACTTAGATAAAAGTTATATATTGCTTCTTAAAATGCTATAAAATTCGTAGTGTTTATGGTTTAGAGTTAAGAGTTTGAGGTTTATTGCTTGGGGTTTAGGGTTTAGCGTTTAGGGTTTTGAATTTCAAGTTTATAACACTTTCATAAAATCTTTTAATAAACACTTAAATAAAATTTAAAAAACACTTTTTAAAATGTTATAGAATGCTTAGCATTTACGGTTTAGGGTTTCAGGTTTGGGGTTTAGGGTTTAGAGTTTGGAGTTTAGGGCATAGGGTTTAGAGTTTGGTGTTTAGGATATAGGGTAGAGTGTTTAAGGTTTATAAAATTCTTAGGGCTTAGGGTTTAGGGTTTCGTGGTTTAGGCTTTAAGTTTTAGGGTTTATGGTTTAGGGTTTATGGCTTCGGGTTTAGAGTTTAGGGGTTAGGTTTTGGGGTCTAGTTTTTAGGGTGTATTGTTTAAGGTTTATAACAATTTAGTAAATCCTTTTAATAAACACTTAAATAAAAGCTATAAAACACTTTTTAAAATGTTATAAAATGATTAGGGTATAGGGTTTAGGGCTTAGGGTTTATGGTTTATAACGCTTTAGTAAATTCTTTTAATAAACACTTAAATAAAAGTTACAAACGTTTTTTAAAATGCTATAAAATGTTAAGGGTTTAGGCTTTGGGTTTTAGGGTTTAGAGTTTAGGTTTTTAAGTCTATGGTTTAGGGTTTAGAGTTTAGGTTTCTAGGTCTAGGGTTTAGGGTTTAGAGTTTAGGTTTCATGGATTATAGCAAAACATTTTTAAAACGTTATAAAATACTTAGGTTTATGGTTTACAGTTTAGGGTTTAGGGTTAGGGGTTTATGGTTTAGAGTTTAGGGTTTAGGGTTTATAGCACTTTACTAAATGGTTTTTGTAAACACTTCAATCAAATCTACAAAACATTTTTAAAATTTTCATAAAATGCTTAGGGTTTAGGCTTTAGGGTTTAGGATTTAGGGTTTGGGGTTTAGGATCTAGGGTTTAGGGTTACGCATTTGCAGTTTAGGTTTTAGGGATTAGCGTTTATGGTTTAGGGTTTATAACACTTTATAAAATGCTTCGGTTTAAGTTTTAAGGTTTTAGGTTTAGGGTTTAGGGTTCATGGTTTCAGGTTTATAACACCTTAGTAATTATTTTAATAAACAATTAAATAAAAGTTACAAAACACTTTTGAAAATGTTATAAACTGCTTAGGGTTTACTGTTTAAGATTTGTGGTTTAGGGTTTGGGGTTTAGGGTTAAGGTTTTAGGGTTTAGGGTTTAGGGTGTAGGGATGAACCACCCCACCTTAACAGGGTATCCACTACTACATATTAGACATAATGCATTCATCCGTGGAGCCTCGAGGAGTTATGAATAAAAATAAATAAAAAGAAAAAGGTTTATGGAGAAGGGTGGAAAAGCAAAGGTCAGGGTATCTCATGTACCACAATTTTCTCCCTCCTACAGTCACATACCCAGGTGTGGTCTTCCCTTATTATAGATAC
>APFE030649238.1:0-12753 GCA_000404065.3 Pinus taeda | reverse complement strand
CACACACTTCTCTGATATCAGGTCACTTTGGGGTAAGTAAAACAGTTGCACAGCTGCAAAGGTTCTGTTATTGGCTGAAAATGAATGAGACAGTTTCTAGATATGTGAAGGGATGTGCCATGTGTGCTAAAAGCAAGCCCAGTAACAGAAAACTAGGATTATACATTCCCTTGCCAGTTCCTTCTCACCCTTGGGAAAGCATTTCCATGGATTTCGTTGGAGGACTGCCTAAATCTAGGAAAGGTCATGATTATCTGTATGTTGTTATGGATAGGTCCAACAAAATGTGTATTTTGATACCTTGTAGTAAACAAATTACAACTGAACAAACTGCAATATTATTCTTTGAACATGTATGGGTTCATTTTGGATTACCCACTTCTATTATATCTGATCGAGACACCCGATTTGTAGGGAATTTTTGGTCAAGTCTGTGGGAACTAATGGACACCAAATTAAAGAAAAGCACAACTTTTCATCCACAAATAGATGGCCAGATAGAAGTAGTTAACAGGACAGTGATCCAGTTACTGAAGGGATATTGCAGCAAACATCCTAAGCTTTGGGATGAGCACTTGGGCTATGTGCAACATGCTTACAATAGAGCCAAACACTCTTCTACATGGAGATCTCCTTTTGAGACCTGTTTTTCTTTCATACCAAGGTCTCCTTTGGATTTTGTCTTTGGTAAAGATACCATGGTTGATAAACATAGTGATGTGAACAAAGCGACTAGGTTCATTGAACATATCCAAGAGATCCACCAGGTAGTATAGGAACAGATGGAAAAGGGCCAGGCCAAGTACAAGGCTAGGCATGATAAGCATCAGATGGAGCCTAGTTTTCAATTTGGAGACCAAGTCTGGCTATATATCAGCAAGGACAAAATGCAAGGTGAAGGTAAAAAGCTAAAACCTATCAGGTTTGGACACTTCAGGATACTTGAGAAGATTGGCAAGAATTATTTTTGCCTTGATCTGCCAGCTTACATGCACATCTACTCAGTCGTGAACGCAGATTGCTTGAGGTTGTTGTTTGAACCTTCAATGATTGAGGACCCTGAAGAGAAAAATAAATTACCTTTTGTTGATGACCTACTACCTGAATATCTTAATGAGTTACAGGAAGAAACGGTGCTGGAAAAGAAGGTAAGGATGATGCGCAGTGGACAGGTGGAATACCGCAGGATTAGGCTTAAAGGTTCGAATCCGAGCAGTGCGAAGTGGATTGAGATTGGGCAGGTGAGACAACAATTTCCTCACTTAGTCGATGCTTGAAAAAAACCAACTTTTGGTGGTCGAAAATCTTTTTCAGTAGGAAGTCCATGATTCGAATCGGATCCATAGAAAGACTGTCAAGAACCATGACTAAATCTGGTTGAACAAATCTCTAATGAAATCCAAAACAACATCAAAAACACCTAGAACCAATGGCCATGGCAGCCGACGTGGAACGACGAGGACCTCGTCAAAGCACGTTGATCGAGGCCCATGGAGACCGCACAGGTGGCGAAAGTAGCCCCTGGGAGCCCCAAATTGGGAAAAGGAGGTGATTTTCGATGCGCGATCGCTGGGCGAACAGGGCCAAAATGGGAAAGCCTGAGCACCCGGTTGCATGGGGGAACTAGAGGACCGCGGGCGGAAAAAGGTAAAAGTGCCAAAGTACAAAGGCAAGACCCGCGCCTTGGAAACCAGCGGTTTTGATTGGGGCTCCCTTGAACGATAAGATGTTTTGGACAAGAGTGGAGCGATCCCATAGACTGATCGACGCGTGGCGGTGAAGGAGAGAGAAAACCGTCGTTGATCGCACGTTATCGATCGAGCAAGTCAACCGCGCTCGACGTGCGTATGACGTCGGATCTTGAGGAGCCCAGATCAGACGACAGAGATTGCGCCCGATTGAAAGAAGCAGAATCAACAGGGAATTAAGCCGCATTCTAAAGTGATTTGGAGTCTGTTTAACCGCCACAGTGGAGGAGGAACGCATCCATGACATAACCGAAGAAACGAACCGACAAAGCATGCTGGCACCAGATAGATGGGGACACGTGGCAACTCCTTGGGCGTTCATGCTGACGTCGAACAGGGAACCCCAAGCACAGCTACGGAAGGAGAATCGACATAGGTGGAAGAGGAATTGAACAAACATAGGGACCGAATGGCTAAAGCCATGAACATATACAGTCGAATAGAAAGGAGGAGAGGAGGAACCCGAATTGAGAGGAGTCCAAGCGACCAAGAGAGACAGTGAACAGTGAACCCTGAGAGGGGGACTGAACACAGAGAACAGTAAAGCCAAGCAGAGGAGACAGAGGGCCGAGCTGACCACAAGCAGCGTCGAGCGCCAGAGAGCTTGAAGATTCAAGCCTTCCCATAGAGGAATGTGTCCGGACTGAGCATCACATTTGGCTCTTTCCACTGTAGACCAAGGGTCACAGGGCTGGTAGGAAGAAAAAGAGTCTGTGAACTCCAAGTGGCTTAGGGAATCCAAGAACCACCCTGCCAAGCAAAATCTGCTTCAGGAGAACTCATATTGAGTCCCTGTATTGAAATTTCTCTGTTGTAAGACATAATAAAACAAAGCCACCACTGAAGCTGGACAGGAGACGTAGCCCTGGAGAATAGGGTGAACTCCTTATTAAAAATTGTTTGTGTCTTTGTGTTGCTTACTGTATTTCTCTGTTGTCTTTCCACTTATTTTCTATGTATTGGCAATCTGATTGATCCATTGTTTCAATAACACAGAACACACACACACACCAGCACATGAGTCTGTAATATCTTTGGTTTAATAAATCTTTAATTGATGATGCTCATAGGGTGATTATCAGATCAAGATCTTTGCCCCAGAGCAATGAGTCATAGTCGATAGGAAAAGATCTGCTAGAAGGAGGCAGTAAGGCATCCTTCATCAATCTAGAGTGAGTGTAACCAGTAGGTCAATAATGTGGAAGGAATCGGACAAAAAAGATGTAGTAATCTGACCGAAGCACGTTTCCAGCATACACAAGATGTAGCTAGCGCACGATAGAAACCCTTTGCACCAACTAATAATGAAAGCTGACACAGAGGCAAGGAATCCACCAATAAGGTCAAATGGAAACCAAGGCAATGCACAAATCCCAATGTGTGATAATGAAAGCTGATGTCGAACACAAGGGAAACCACTTAGTCAAAGACCCATGATACTGATCAATGCTGAGCACAAGGTGACCTATCAAGAATGAAAATAGGGCCAGGGTGCGGCTTTAGGCCTACCCTCAGAGCAATATGTCATCGTTGATAAGGACAAGACCCGCCAACAAGAAGTCAATGGAGACCTTCTCAAACCGGCATGAGTAAAGGACCAATATAACTTATGTGATGAAAAGGAAGACACTGACAACCAGGGATGGCCGACTGAAAAATAGGTCAAGTGACACCGCAGAGAGGCCGACTGAGGCTTACTTCCCTTGAACAAAAGCATGACCCAATGATGACTATGTGGTAGCATATGATAACTCTGTATAAGTTCATCATGCAGGAGGCACGAACGAACTCTCCATATGATTGGAAGAGATAACCAATCGCAGGAGAACTAACTCAATAACAAGGTTAAGGCATACCTAAGTCAAACTAAATCCCACCCAAATGGAGGAGAGACTTTCTTTTGAGTGTTTCGTTCAAGGGCGACACAACTAACTCTAGCTGCCAACAATATATGGAAACGTTGTCCCGTTCCCGCTCTTTTTTGGAATATATAATTTTTTTGTCTTTTTCTTTAAGCTAGAAAAATAATAAAAGAATGCAGTACAGTGGAAAGAACAAGTGTCAATGAAACAGATGATCTAGTTCCTAGGATGGGAACAATCCTATGTTCAATGCAGGGAGGCGAAGCTGGTCAAGGACACTCAAAGGGATGTTCCTTCCATGGGTCTGAGGGTGTGTCAAGTTGCAGAAGCTAACGGATTGCAAGTTTGAGTTTGTAGAAGACATGGTCAAAAAGTGGCTTAAACACGAGTCCAAGTGAAGCCAGCTCAAGGCCAAAAGGTGCAAATGGTCAAAATGAAATGCAGCAGTACAACTCAACACAAAGGAGCCTCTAGGGTATAAGGCCAGAACGAAGCAAAGAAGCGAAGAGGAATGAGTCTTCAATGCACAAGTCATGGCAGGAATAGAGAGGACTCCCAAGCCTATTCAATAGAACAACATGGGCAACCAATGTCAGTGAAGTGCTAACTATGATGTCCATGTAAAGGATGGCTCTACCATCGTGTCATGATTTGAAAATCGGCGAGTGAACATGGTTTACCAACCATAACACGATGTAATCGACCCTATGGCAAGTGTATCGAAAAATGGAGGCTAGTATGCAAAATGCAACGGAAAAAATGGTTTCCCTAACCTATATGCGAGTAAGTAAACGATACCTGCCATGACGAGTCAGTAGTCATGGAATTGCTATAAAATTTCCAAAGAAGTGTCCAAAATGCCCTGAAAAACAACCTATTCCCAACAATCCAAGCTCACACGTTAAAAGATTCATGAGATGAAAAAAATCAAGTTTTGAAAAAATTTAACATTTTCAAAGCTTATAAAATGACTTTTTGACTCACCATTTGTATCATTTGTGTTGAGAGAAAAAGCTGTCGAGAAAAAAGAGAAAACTTTCCCCCCAAATAATTGGACTGTTCAAATTGGATCAAAATCATCAGGTAACCCCCAATTCAAGCTTGCATTACTTTATGATTGTTTTTAGAAATTTTAATTGAGGTTTAACCGTAGGAATTTATGTTGAAAATTTCAACGCGACGTATACGCGGGTTGGATATTATAAACCTGCTTATACGAAGGCCCTACACGTGACTGTGTGTGAAAGGGACCCGTGTATACGTGGTTTGAAATTTCAAAACAAAAATGTAACAGTTGAAATCAAATTTTCTTTCAGGATGACAATCACATGGAGAGAAAGGGAGCATACTACCATTGATAATGAAGTCATGAATGATCAGCAGGCCTTAGATGCATTAAGGGGATGTGGCTTGTTGAAATTTTTCAAAATGCCTAATATGAAGGCCATCACCCGTTTGCTTGAAATGTTGATCCACTATTGGAGTATCGAAGATGATGCATTTAAGATTGATCAAATGCCTTTGAGGATAGAGGTAGAGGATATTTACTTTTATCACTGGTCTCTCCCGAAGAGGAGAAGTTGTACATTCGACTGGCCGGACACAAGGTAGTCTTTCCGTGGAAGACTACGTACATATATACTGTCCTGGGCATCCAAAGAAAATTGGAAGCCAAATTCCAATAAAACATGTGGAGATCTTGTCCCTGAGGATCTTACTATTCACCATAGCCAGGATAAATGGATCAGCCTCATTGCACCAAGCGTCACGAGTATCCATGAGCTTGGTCGTGGAGTGTCTCACCACTGTTTTTGATTGGTGTACACCTCTTCTTACCAATATGAAGAGCCAGTTGTCCTCCATTCAGAAAGGACAGACCAAAAATTTCAGATATGGGACCATTTTGTGCTCCTTCGAGAAGATTCCTGGGCTGTGCCCCAGAGTATCAGTCTCTATTAGTAGCCCCTGAGATCCTCAAATGGGTAGGTGGGCCAACCTAATGAAATGCCTTGGAGGCGGGGACATGCCGAGGACTGCTTTCGATGATGAGTTCTTCTCCTGGTGGGAACAACAAATCATCGTTGTGGACGACTATCCCTATGCTGGCATGGATTTCTGAGGAGATCTGGATTTGGTGCTGCCACCAAACGCAGCATGGGGAGAGATAGGTAACCATTTTTTAAGTTCTATCAATTTTAAGATTTTTTTGTGTTTTTTAAATATGAAAGTGAACTTAAAGATATTTTTGATGGGATTAAAACACGGACATAATGATCATGTTCTAGATGTGGGTCCGATACGACCAGACGGATTTCCGTGGCACATGCGTTGTGGAAGAGGTGTCGAAGAGGCAACTGTTGAGATAGAGAGGGTCTTATATGCAGTCCAAAGAAACTTGGTGAGGTTGACTCACCAAGTACAGATGGTGGCCATAGAAGACCTACTTGAGGAGATGCAGCGCCGTGTGGTAGGAGTACCTCGAGACTGGGTTCACGTTCTTCGGCGTGTGGCCAACGCAATGCTCACTTTCTTAGTCGCTCATCCTGAACTGGGTCGATAGATAGACTGGACATGATTATGAGCATTTAGTCCCGATTTTGTATATTATTTTTGAAACACTTTATGTACACACGGGTAGCTTTATATATATATATATATATATATAATATATATATATATATATATATATTATATATATATATATATACAGTTCCAAATTTTTGATGTTTGTTTTTATCTTGATGAATGAATGATATGCAAATCTAATGCTTGATTAGCGATAGAATCCGCTAATGAATTGTCAGATCATAGAATGTGAAAATAAGTAATAAAAACAAATGATCTTCGCAACACCCTCACTCACAAAAATTGGTGGTATAAATAAGGATTCCGAACCCGATAAATGTTATTCAATTGTGACACTACCAGCTGTGAGCCAAGATACACTACCAACGAATCAATTCCATAAGAAATAGCTTTGGATAGTAAATTAATGACGACAGTATATTCGACAATATTCTTTGATGCAAAACCAATACATACTCCCCTTGACACCAGCAACTGACCAGTTGGATAATAAATCACCAAAGCTGAGGAAGCAAGATTCCGAGTGTGCCGACTAGCACCACCGACAAATCCGAAATAAACCAAGTCATCCATCAACACCTGCCAAAGTAGATCAGAAAAGTGTCAATATCACAAAAACTCCCGATAAAATATGTTCAAAAATACAAAATATACAAAGAAGCCATTTGCTTGGTCGTAACCTAAGAAAAGTACTTCTTAAGGTAGAGCCCATCAGGGGGCTCCTCTTGCTGGTTCGTAGAGATGTTTATAGCTACAGTTCTTGAACTAATCAATATATGACCTTCGGCAGATAAATGCGTTGGAGCCAAAGGGTTTGACACTATACAAACATCGCTAGTAAGCAGATTGGAGGACCTAGATTCGACTTCATGCAAAGGAGGACGAAGATATGAATGATGATGTAAATCTTCTAATGGTCGATCTACAATTGTCATTACTTCAAAAATTGCTTTGTCAAATGGAAAAACTGTATCTAAGAAATCCATAGCAGAAGTAGAGTCAAGCGTCCAAGCAGGAGCCACATCACCATCTAACTCCTCCTCTGAAAAAGGAGTCGGATGGTCGTCTACAGAGTTATTGATAAATTCATATCTAAGTTCTGCTGCAAACATAGGAGATGTTATTCCACCCACTTGCCCTCATCTGATGTGGTCACAAATGAAGGTAAGGTTCCAAGATCCGAAAAATAATGAGTTTGAACAAACTCTTTCTGTAAAGGCTCCTTGGAGGATGAAATCGTATCGATTCTAGCTGAAGGAGGGGGGAGATCAAATACACCCATCAAGGAAGAGTACATCCCAACTCCTAGATTCTCGATAGGTTGATGGGGGTTATCCACCAACAGAACAGTAGAATCCGAAGTTGCACGAGGGTCAACTGGAGAATAATCCAATTGATCCACTTTAACAAGTCTCCCCTCATGAGGAAAACAAAGGACGTGAAACAGAGTCGAAACTACAACATCCATTTCATAAATTCAATTTCGTCCTAAGAGGAGGTTGTAATCGAGGTTGGCATCAACGATTTCTACTTCGATAATAACGACCTTTCCTCCAACACATATAGGAAAGGCCGGGATAATCTCGTGTGGCCTATGAGAATACCCATCAAATGTTGTCAACAGAGTGGGTGAAGGAACAAATGAAGGCGATCCAATGGCCTTCCAACATGACATGGACATTACACACGTGGAAGCTCTCTCATCTATAACTGTTCAGAAAATATTAGTTTTCCGGTCAGTAGACTTTATTTGAAAAGCCATATGATGAGGAAGTCTCTTTTTGACATTGAGCATATCAAAAGAGAGCACTAAAGAATTGTTTGGATCCACTACCCTGATCGCTGAAAGCAAAACACTTCGTTGAGCAGGACACGATTGGAATACCTCTAAAGCAGACATAGCGCAAGGACTTTGAGCCAGATCCTCAACAAATGGAGTAGTTTTGGGCTGCCCTAGTATTAGGGTTGATAGTCACGCACTTGGTGGAACCTTTTGGTATTTGAGGCATAGACTCGACAGAGGGTCGTTCAATATGAAGTGGATTCGTAGTTCCGGGAACATATTTATCCTTAGATGTTTCTGCTTCACCATAATCTTGTGACCAGGTAGCCACATTGTCATTAGAACTCATCATGAAAACATTTGAGGAATTGTCCCCCTCCTGGTTGCCCCCTGCATAGGTACCAGGATTTGAGTTTGCACCAGCAAGTAGTTGTTGCCTTTGGGGGAAGGGTTAGTTAAGATAGCTTGGGAGCTAGAAGACCCTTGCTGCACTAACAAGTGCTAAGCATCTTGAATTTTCAGGCAGAGATGAGTCAAATGGTCTCCACTGCATAACTTGCATGGAAATTTAACTTTCTTCTTAGACTCTTTTCCACCCTCACCCTCATTATTGTCAAGCTTGTTCGCATTACTCTTCCCATCTTGATTCTTCTTTTTACCTCGTCGCTTCTTCTTCCCATCAGAATTTTGATTTCCTTTGGGGTTAGAAGCCTGAACGGCGTTTATGGAAGAAGGTTGGGAAGATGACGAAGTAGACGGTGCAGCCTGATTGGAAGAAGCAGTTTGTAGAGACAACTGTTGCAATTGGCTCAAACGGTTCACTGCATTTGCATCAATCGATCCAATAATACCATCAGCATGCGGTCTTGGCTTCGGTTTGGCTATATCAACTGTGGATCTAGGAGTGTCAGGCAAGATTTTCTAAAGAGTCCCAGATTGAGAATATATCAATTCTAACTATTGGGCGCGAAAGATAGCCTTCTCTTTCGAATAAACGCCGGACATAGAAACATCCTTGGAGATCTCGGGTTGTAATGATTTTAAAAACCATTCGAGACGGAATTCAAGTGGAATTTCAGCTTTGATGAGCCTCTTTCTCTGTCTCCATTCCTGGATATGACATGAATTGTGAGTAGCCATGTCCTGATGAAAATTGGCAAGAAGCTCAGCTCCGGCTTCATAACAGACAGACAATTGAAAATGGTTTAGGAAAATGTTATCCAAATCGGTGAAAGATGTAAAGGTGCCCCCTAGCAACTCTATATACCACTTAGTCACATTCCTAGTTAAGGTGCACTGAAATAATCTCAACCTGATCAAATCGTCGATCAGGGAGTTAGATGAGCACCATAAATGGAACGTGGTTACATGGTCGCCCGGGTCTTCAGCACTCTTCCCTTCGAATTTTGGAATATATGATGGACGTTTGGTTGGGCCCGGAGGCCAAGCTGGATTGTATTTGATTGGATCATTCGTCAACTTAGTCAAGTCTGGCAGATTAAGCGTGGCCAAAAAAGGAAGTTGTGGAGGACCTTGGGGATTCCACCCAGATTGGGCAGGGTTCCCAAAAGTATGAAAAGAATGACCTAGATTTTGAAAGGCACCAGGTTGCCTGAAGTGACTTGTAGAAGCTACTAAACCAAAAGGTGACCCTTGTGGTCCAACAAAACTCGGAGTTTGACCAACTCCAGCCGGAAAACCTTCGTAACCCATAAAGTTTCCCCCTAAGGAATTATTGTAAGGAGCTGATAGCCCCTGGTAAGGGTTCCAAGCATTAGATAAGGGTGGAAAACTTTGAAATGAATTGATTGAGGAATACGGCACATTCCCTTGTTGGCCAAAAAACTGATTCCCAGTTCCTATCCCACTAACCGCAGGGTTTGTCCAACTCTGGAAGGGATTACTACCTTGACCTATGAAAGAAAAAGGCATATACCCCACTATCGGATTGGAATGTGGTATATGACCACTTCCAAATGGGAAACCCTAAAAATAAGTCGATCCACTCATCGTGGACGTGGAGGCAGTTAATGGTACACTTAATGGAACTGAAGGAATACCTTGAGAAGGCATTCCAAGAGGGAAGAATCCAAAACTAGATGCATTGGCTTGAGAACTTCCACTCGTCGACGGAATGGAAGTAGACCCAAATAAGGATGTATAGTGGATGGAAATAGTTCCTCCCCCTTGCATTGACATAGGAGTCTGCATACTTGCAATATTCGTGGTGGATGCCATGCTTCCAGCAGGGGTCATCGAAGGGATAGATGTGTGTGGACCCGGGCTTGAAGGCCTGTGAGTCAGAGTTCCAATGTATAACAATACGTCTGGATGATCGGAAGGCAGAAGAGAATTCGGAGCCGCAACCAACTCTGAAAGCTCTTCCACTTCAATACTATCTTCCGACTGGAAGAGCACTCAAGAAAGAACTGGTGTGTTCCTCTCTAACTCTGTAGTAGTACCAGGTCTATCTTGCAAACTAATGCCCCTAAGCGGAGGATTAATCTCTGATGCGCCTACTGCCACTGGTGGAAAACCACTTGCAGAATCGCTCCTACGCCTTCTAGGAGAAGGCTCTAGACTCGCAGGTGAAAGCCTACGAAGTCTACAGGACCGCCGAGGTGGTCGGTCGACCACTTTGAATTATTTTTATAAGATCTACTTAAAGACTCAAGAAAATTGAAAGTTGGGCCGACTAGGAGCACAAAACACACACTAAAAATTTCCCTAAATGATTCAGCAATCAAACAACTTCCAATTATTTCTGCTCCGGGTGATTAGGACCAGACACCAAAATACAAGAAATTTAATAATAAGGGCCTTCCGAAAATAGACTGGGGTAATTACGCCCTAGGTCTACTAGCGAAGTATTAGAGGTAGTTACGCTAACCTCCAAACAACAGCCTTTGTCGGTGCAAGCCCCCAAGCTTCGCAAGGGTGCCCTCCAGAAGTACCGTTGAAGGTGATGCAACGTCAACCTCAAGTGCCACGGGATTCCCCTCTGCAGCCACCTGTGTAGATCCTTAGGATAGGCAACTAAAGATACCAACTCGTATCAAAAGCCGGGTAGAACAGTCGTGAGGTAAGGTCCGACAAGTAAGGTAGGGGGTATCTCTCGTCCTTATCTTCACAAACCCTCGTGCTTAACTCCCAGCCATGGAAAATTTTAGGGGCGAATTTTCGCCCTTGGGCTAAATTAAGGGGTTTTATATTTTTATTGGGCGAATATTTTGTATCATAGTACATTGTTACAAATCGCCTCAAATTTATTTTATAAAAAAATTAGGTATGGAGGTTAGCCCACCTTATTTTAATGGATAGGGTAAAAATAGTAAATTTAGCCCTTGAAATTAGGAGATACAATCTTCCATTCGCCCTCATTTTCAAGAAAATGTATTTATGATAGTTATAAATAAAAATATAAATACAGTGGAGGTATGGTAAATAAATAAAAGCTTCTTTTATACTTACTCCAAATGTATGGTAAATAAATAAAAATACAAAAATAAACTAGAGGTATGGTTAATAAATAAAACTTCTTTTATATTTATTCCATAACCCTCTTCTATTTAAGAATGCTAAAAAAACGAGGTTTCATTTAAAGTGAATCCTTATGGGCCAAATATACCATAATTTTATAAAAGAGGTAATGGTATTATAAAAATTAAATAAACGAGAGGTATGGTAAATAAATAAAACATTTTTTTATATTTACTCCATATGTCACCTTATATTTATGAACACGCAAGTGTGTAAATAAATAAAAATATAAATAAAGTGGAGGTATGGTAAATAAATAAAACCTCTTTTATACTTCAAAGCTATGGTAAATAAATAAAAATATAAATAACTATAGGTATTTAAATAAATAAAACCTCTTTCTATATTTAGTCCATAACCCTCTTTCTATTTAAGAAGGCTCAAAAAAGAGGTTTTATTTAATTGAATCTTATGGGCCAAATACCACATTTATAAAAGAGGTATGGTAAATTAATAAAAATATAAGTAAACAAGAGGTATGGTAAGTAAATAAAACATTTTTTATATTTACTCCATAAGCCACCTTATATTTAAGAACACTCAAAAATGTGTTATATTTAGGTGAAGCCTATGGGCCAAATATCATGGGCCAAATTGTTATTAATGCCATGCAAAAAAACATTATTAACCCTAATATTAGTGTTAATAAAAATAAAGATGGCACATGGTATTCACATGGAATGCAACCTATTTAAAGGGGGGAATTAAACTAGCATAGATCCATCTTTACTATGGATCAAATATCGTGATATGCAAACTAGCATAGAGTGAAAAAATATTGGATCCCTCTCGAGGCTTGGTAGATCAAGAGTAAAAATGGATCTTGCAATTTAATGTCACTTAAACATTTTAACTTGGTTAAAATAAAAATCAATTATTAATTTTTATAAATTACTAATAGTAGTTTTTAAGCTCCAGGTTTATGATAACCCATGGTAATACCCATGGTAATACCATGGTATTCATGTGAGCATAGACTATTTAAAGGGAAAATTCTATCATCTTAGATCCATCTTAATTATGGGCCTACCAAGTGCTCAGAGGGATAAGTAGATTTCATCCCCCTAAGAGTGGTAGATGTGGAGTTAAGATAGATATAGGTTGGTTTTATGATAATGAAGATATTAAATAGACTTAGGAAATTATATTGTAAAAACATCTTAATGTGAATGGTTAAAGCTACATTTAGTCACTTCACAAAATTTAGTAAAAAATACCAATATCTCCATTAATA
>APFE030649235.1:0-14160 GCA_000404065.3 Pinus taeda | reverse complement strand
TTGATATTATTCCCTTGAGAGGTCCCGGCATGAATCCTGGACCATTTATCTTCCTCCATGGTAATGATTATCAGACATAATTGTCAACCGAACAGTAAAGTTTACAAATCACAATTGTTGACAAAATGTAATCCAATTCAAAATGTGATGCAAGCCCTGGAAGTGTTTTACAAAACCAGAATTCTATATAGGGTATGATCTCTAGGGAATGAAGGAATCTTCAGGCAAGAAAAGTAAGTGGTTCTAGGTGGGACTGGTTGAGGTGGGTTGCAATGAAGAACAAGAATTCATATATTGGTCCTGAGGACGCCAGCAGATTCAGTCGTGCACTTCACAGGGCGAGGCACCATGATCGGCAACCCACCAAGGAATCGCCCGCTAGAAAGCCCCAAAATCCTTACCAACCCACAATGTCCGCTGCCCAGGAAAACACCACCAGTCTGGCTCTTCTTTTCTCACAGGAGAACCGACCTCTTGACCTCACAACACAGATTGTTGATAGGACCAAGAAGAAAAAGAAGAAGAATATATGGAAATGGGGGCCTATCAAATCCAGGGGATCCCACTCATCAGGTGATCGCTTTCCCTGCAGTTTTTCAATCTACATTGATAGCATTAATGGATTACCTTTCACCCTGAATGCTTTGTGTTTGTTTGTTAAGTTGCACAAGAAGAATGAAAACACCATTGTGCAGACCAGGCCCTGCAGAGTCTTAAATGGGACCGCTGACATTGATGAGACTCTGCAACTCCAGAGCTCTGTTAGGATCAATGCAAAGTATGATTGTAAAATTTGGGTGTCTATCTGTGCTCTTGAAATGGGCGGGGTTGCATTGAGTACCCATTGTATTGATATAAGGCTGATGCCTCAGCCCTCTGGTTTTCATAGTCCGAAACCCGGGAGAACTTGGGCTACTACTGTGAAGCTCAGTGGAAGAGCCAAGGGTGCCTTGCTGGTTGTCACATTTTCCTATTAACTTCTAGGAGATGGAAGCAGTGCAGGGCTTGGATTGAACACCCCTGAATCCGAGCTCCACCTCCTCACCACATCCCCTACCATGTCCGAATTAAATATTGATGATGTGCCTTCTGTGGAGACCTTGATTTCGGAAGAGCACTCATGTCAGCAGCCTCCAACATGTTGTGATAATGGATTGGAACATAACAAATCTGCGTGGTGTGTTGCTGAGAAAAACAGGATACTGCCCAAGATGCAAGCCGATAGGCCTCCTGATGAATCTTCTATATTAACCTATTGTGATAAAGCCCCAATAACAAAGAATCAATCTCTGCATACTCTGGAATCTGGTAATGATGTCAATGCAGCTGGATTTGATGGCAGCTCTGAAGATGATGAGGTGGAGTTTAGTGTTGTGGATCAAGGTGTGGAAATGGGAAGCAGAGCTTTCACAGAAAGGTGTCCTGATGAGCGAGAGGACAATCCATCCGAGAAAATGCAGATGAGAGTGGACTATGAGTGGCAAAAAGGCAGTGGAAGCTCTTTCCGACAGCAAATGCAGCTAATCGAGGATGAGTTGGCAAGGCTGGAAGCCTGCTTAGTGACCGATGATAGTTGTAGAGAAAACATATCTGCGGATGCAGGCTGGAATGCAGAGGACGGCCTAACAGAGAAGAGGACACTGTGTGAAGGATGCAATTCAAAAGGTACCTTGGCAGAAAATCCATCAATAGATGAATGCTTGAATGCAGGGGATATAACAAAAAAATCTTTATCTGCAGATGGAAACTGGAATCCAGATGATAGGTCGATAGAAAACCTACCTGTCAATGAGACCTAGACTATGGACAGTAGCTTGAAAGGAGATCGGCGAGTGGATGTAAACTGGAAGAGGTTGGATGAAGATGGCAAGAAGATAGAAGAGTCATTTCTCCATGAAATTGCAGGATTATCGCAGGGGAAGCAGGTGGTAATCGGTAGCTCTGATGAGGACACTGATTCCGTAACAGGTGAAGAAACAGAGTGCCACAACACCCCAAGGCACCTTGCCTATTGTCCGACATCTTCCGGGTTCTATATCCATGTTGCCAGCAAATGAATGTCATAACATAAAATGCCTGTCCCGTTTCCATTCCGCCTGTGTCTCTTCCCCTTGCCATTGATCTAACACTTGAAATTTGTTTAATCGTCTAACATCTAATTATATGGTGCACAAAATGATAGGTAGACAATGAGATAAGTTGATTTCAGAGGGAAACACCTTACGGCGTAAAAATTTGTAATTAGTTTATTTTCATGCTTATATGAGATAATTTAGATTACCACTCTATTTTTTATATATTTTTAATTAAGTAACGATATTTAATACACCATCACAAATCAGTATCCATTTTATATTCACATTTATTTTACATTTTCACAAATTAGTATCCATTTTATATTCGCATTTATTTTTACATTTTCAGTTATAAAATTATATTTTTTCCGAAAGATATACCCAAATAAAAATCAAAATATAAATGACTTATAAACTTTTTCGAGAACTGTGATGGATGGATGAACTTTCCATTTGAAAAAATTTGGAAATGCATGCGTTTTTGTATTTCTGACAACACTGGGTCTTCGGGTGAGCTGATAAATTAGTTTAATGGGCAACTCAGATATCCTATGTTGTTGGGTTTTGGAACAGGTGTGAGAGAAATCAGCGATAGAGAGCAGAAATCCAATTGGTTGAGGGAGGAATAGGTACCCTCTTTTTTACTTCACTTACTGGGTCCCAACGCGAATGGTGGCCTGAAATAACATGGTGCTTGGGCATTTATTGGAATCCACTTCAACACTCATTAGGTACTACTTACTGCTTGAACTTCCTACAGTCGCCTACTCAAAATGAAACAGAGCCATATTGTCACGCATACAGCTGCTCAGCTCGGTACAAATGCTGCATTCATATCAGTACGACCATTTTTGCCAATCGTATCCTTAATACCCACATGCGTTTTGTGCCCCATTTCATCATTCTTCCAGTCTTTTACTTGATTGGAAGACTATACGTTCGCTCACTTAGAATAGACCCACACATAACTTCTCATGGGTCATATTTGTAGTTGCAAATGGCAACTTTTGATTCTGCTCTGCTTTGTCTTCTTTCCATTTGCTGCTCCTACACGTATTCGTTTACCGTCTCAACACCTACGTTTTTCGAAGTTTCGTCTATGTTGTAAGTTTATAACTAGTACAAACCAATTTGAATTCAGGTCTTATATGCACTTCAAGCTTGCCTGTGTCTGGAATTTTAATATTTGCTAAAACTTGAGATTAGAGGTTGCATTTCTTGAATTCCAATATTTGAGGAAGCTGAAGAATCCATATCTTGAATTCTTATTTAATCCATATCCATCTTCCAGCATCTGGACTCAAGGAAATGTATGTCAAACCAAGGTTTATATCGGTGTATGCTAATATCCATATTCAAGACACCCAATTTACCCTAGGACATTTATATAGAATTGTTATGAATCCCATTGTTGTAGAGCACCTCTCTTCTCTCAGTGGTCTCACTATTAGGACATCTTTATTGTAATGCTCCAGAAGGGAGGAGGTTGGCCCAGACTCCCAAGGTTAGAGGTGTGAATCTGGGTGGATGGCTAGTTGTGGAAGGATGGATAAAGCCTTCTTTGTTTGATGACATCAAGGGCAACGATCTTCTTGTAAGACTTTATTGCATTGTTCCAGTTTGTACGGACAATATTGCATTCATCCACTTGAACGTGAAGTTTTTTTCCTCTTTTGGGGATGTTATGCGTATTGCATTGTACTTATTGTTGAAGTTTTGAGCACAGGACGGAACAAAGGTTCAGTTCAAATCGGCGAAATTGAACACGTACGTGAGTGCAGAGAATGGGGGTGGGCAGAATGCTGTTGTTAATAGGGACAATGCTTCTACCTGGGAGACTTTCAAGGTATTCATGATGAGTCTGTTTCTACAGTTTTACCTTTTTTCCCTCCACTTTTGTGGGCACCGGCATTGCAAGTGCTTCTGTAGGATGATTTTATTCAAGAATGATCTGAAAACGGATTTGAAATGACTATTAAATACAATTTTAGGAGATAAAGCAATTAATTCCCGATTCTTGAATTTAGAAAACCTTTGACACAAAAAGCGGTCAAAGTGAAGTTAATGTGTGGACTGTCTGAGTATGTGATGGAACACTATTATGAAGCAACAGATATGGGTAAATAGTAAATACCTATTAACAATGCCTCGGGGAGGAAATTTAAATGATATAAAAAGGGTAAATACCCAGTAATAATTCCTTGTATAGAACATTTATATTTTAGGTAGAAAAGCATTTAGGATTACAGAGACTGGAGCTGTGGCAGATCAAGAAAGAATGAGGGCTTCTTCCTTCATAATAATCTGCTGCAATCATTTGATGTAATTGTGCACCAGATTAGTCACCTTAAATCACCTTTATTGAAAATCGCATTGCATTACACACAGTAGAAAGTAGCCCATAGATGGCCTTTTTGTGACCTTTTAAATGAAAATGTGGTGCAGTATGTTAAATTTCCCAACCCTAGCACTTGGTTTATTATTTCCTAGCAGATCAGATCTACTGAATAAAAACATAGCTGAGTTTTAACACATTTAGTGGAATCAAATTAAATAACCAATCTTAATACATTTAGTGGAATCAAATTAAATAACCAATCTCAATTGCACATTAGGATAGACAAATTCTGTCCAATCACCAGTTCTTCATTAAAATAACTTCAGAACCTGCTTGGGCTCCCTTACCGGGAAAATGGCGCACTGAGGAAAAGTACATACAACAAGAACCTTCAGGAAAGAAAAGTAAATACACATTCAAAATTGTGAATGAAGGAATCTTCGGGCAAGAAAAGTAAGTGGTTCTAGGTGGGACTGGTTGAGGTGGGTCGCCATGAAGAACAAGAATTCATATATTGGTCCTGAGGACGCCAGCAGATTCAACCGTGCACTTCACAGGGCGAGGCAGCACCATGATCAGCAGCCCACCAAGGAATCGCCCACCAGAAAGCCCCAAAATTCTTACCGACCCACAATGTCCGCTGCCCAGGAAAACACCACCAGTCTGGCTCTTCTTTTCTCACAGGAGAACCGACCTCTTGACCTCACAACACAAATTGTTGATAGGACCAAGAAGAAAAAGAAGAAGAATATATGGAAATGGGGGCCTACCAAATCCAGGGGATCCCACTCATCAGGTGATCGCTTTCCCTGCAGTTTTTCAATCTACATTGATAGCATTAATGGATTACCTTTCACCCTGAATGCTTTGTGTTTGTTTGTTAAGTTGCACAAGAAGAATGAAAACACCATTGCGCAGACCAGGCCCTGCAGAGTCTTAAATGGGATCGCTGACATTGATGAGACTCTGCAACTCCAGAGCTCTGTTAGGATCAACGCAAAGTATGATTGTAAAATTTGGGTGTCTGTCTGTGCTCTTGAAATGGGCGGGGTTGCATTGAGTACCCATTGTATTGATATATCAAGGCTGATGCCTCAGGCCTCTGGTTTTCACAGTCCGAAACCCGGGAGAACTTGGGCTACTACTGTGAAGCTCAGTGGAAGAGCCAAGGGTGCCTTGCTGGTTGTCACATTTGCCTGTCAACTTCTAGCCTCTAGGAGATGGAAGCAATGCAGGGCTTGGATTGAACACCCCTGAATCCGAGCTCCACCTCCTCACCACATCCCCTACCATGTCCGAATTAAATCTGATGATGTGCCTTCTGTGGAGACCTTGAGTTCGGAAGAGCACTCATGTTAGCAGCCTCCAACATGTTGTGATAATGGATTGGAACATAACAAATCTGCGTGGTGTGTTGCTGAGAAAAACAAGATACTGCCCAAGATGCAAGCCGATAGGCCTCCTGATGAATCTTCTATATTAACCTATTGTGATAAAGCCCCAATAACAAAGAATCAATCTCTGCATACTCTGGAATCTGGTAATGATGTCAATGCAGCTGGATCTGATAGCAGCTCTGAAGATGATGAGGTGGAGTTTAGTGTTGTGGATCAAGGTGTGGAAATGGGAAGCAGAACTTTCACAGAAAGGTGTCCTGATCAGCAAGAGGACAATCCATCCGAGAAAATGCAGATGAGAGTGGACTATGAGTGGCAAAAAGGCAGTGGAAGCTCTTTTCGACAGCAAATGCAGCTAATCGAGGATGAGTTGGCAAGGCTGGAAGCCTGCTTAGTGGCCGATGATAGCTGTAGAGAACATATTTGCGGATGTAGGCTGGAATGCAGAGGACGGCCTGACAGAGAAGAGGACACTGTGTGAAGGATGCAATTCAGAAGGTACCTTGGCAGAAAATCCATCAATAGATGAATGCTTGAATGCAGGGGATATAACAAAAAAATCTTTATCTGCAGATGGAAACTGGAATCCAGATGATGGGTCGATAGAAAACCTACCTGTAAATGAGACCTGGACTGTGTACAGTAGCTTGAAAGGAGATCGGCCAGTGGATATAAACTGGAAGAGGTTGGATGAAGATGGCAAGAAGATAGAAGAGTCATTTCTCCATGAAATTGCAGGATTATCGCAGGGGAAGCAGGTGGTAATCGGTAGCTCTGATGAGGACACCGATTCTGTAACAGGTGAAGAAACAGAGCGCCACAACACCCGAAGGCACCTTGCCTATTGTCCGACATGTGGTCAGCGAATGAATGCCATAACATAAAATGACTGTCCAGTTTCCATTCTGCCAGTGTATCTTCCCTTTGCCATAGATCTAACGGTTGTAATTTGTTAAATTGTCTAACATCTTATCGTATGGTGCACAAAATGACAGGTAGACAATGAGGTAAGTTGATTTCAGATGGAAACGCCTTACGGCGTAAAAACACAAAATCGAGAAAACCAACAAGATTTTTTCATTATATATTCTTATGTAGAGTATCACAATATAATATATATCCCATAGCATTCGTAAACTGCCAATCCATTTACCATGGATTAGAATACAACCATATATCTTTAATTGAAACTATAAAACCATGGGAAAAACCACTGTGTGCCACAAAACCACTAAAATTCAAAAACTATGGTCCAAAAATCGTCAAAAATAGATGCAAAAAGAACACCCAAAAAAAATTCCAAGGGCTTTCGTCCTTATACGAGAGCCCCCCCCCCCCGCTCTGGCTATACTCAATGTAATGTATAGCACATGGGCATAGCCATACAAAGAATACAACACATACCCAACATTCTCCCACTTATTGTTTTATTTGCACATAGGGGTTGCAAGAGTACATGATTAGCAATCCAGAGAAATAATGGCTATTGTTTCTCTACACTAAGAGAACTTCCCAATGCTCACATATTTGTTAATGAGTTTTCACATTCTTCAAAGTATCCATTGTCAGCACCAACACCTTATTTTCTTTGACCATATCTCTCACAAAGTGATATTGAACATCAATAAACTTTGTCTTATAATGGTATGTTATGTTCTTCGCCTAGAAAATTGCACTTTGACTGTCATAATCTATCATCACAACCCATTGACCAACCTAATACCTACATACAATCTTTACAACCATACTTCTTCCTTGCTTACATGAGTGGTTGCCATGTATTCATCTTTTGTAGTTGATAGTGCCACTCAAATTATATCTTACTCATCAAACTAATTGCTCATCCAAATAGGACACATGCCCACTTGTAGATCTTTTATGAACCAGATCTCCAACATAATCTACATTAACAAACCCATGTATGTCCAAAACTCTGTCCAATCCTGGTCTTCCTTAGCACAATCCATAGCCAGTAATGCCATGCAAATACTTCAAAAAACTCTTTATTGTTGTCCAATGCTCCTTCCATGGTTTTGACATATAAATGTTCAATACTCCCATTGCATCTGCATGGTTCGTCCTAGTACAAACCATTGCATACATCAAACTTCCAACTACAATGGCATATGAAACACAAGACATGTCTATAACACACCCCCTCTCTATCCCCAACCCCAAGTAAGGGTAGAAGGAGATAGTTACTATGATGACCCAACTTTCATTGTCACGTTATGGAAATGGCGTCTAGAGTTTTACAATTATTCCCAACTTTCTCAAAACAAGAAATGGATGACATCCTTGCGATTGTATCATCGAGACGATTTTGATGATATATAATTTTGCTCTAATCTGATTCTCATATCAAAAGATATGGCCACTTAAATTCTTAGCCAACTAGATTGTGTCTCATCACTAGGTCTACCACGTGGCGTCCACATGGTTGTCAACTCACATGACACATCATACCAAGTGGAAGTTGTTGATCTAATCATACTAGGTCACATATAATCATCGTTCCACGGTCCCCATAACCAATTATAACATAATATGTATATGTGCATATGTTTGATGTATGCGGGTGTAAGCCCTTTTATAGCCACATCACCCCACTGCATAGAACTTCGGTGAGTCTCAACCTTTTCCCCATTAAAACTACTAGGGACAACCTCCCGAGTTTATGTGGCTATGCACACTTTATGATAAGGCTTTGACACCTCATTTAACTTATACATAGAATAGTGATGTCGCACAACACACACCCCACTATACGGGCCTCACTCGCTAGGTCACCTTGGGGCTTAGATCTTGGTGGGTTTTGTCGTGTGCTTTACTCATCATCTCCAAGGAAACAGGGTCTAGGTGACATCACTAGTACTAAGCATTGAGGTGATGTCATCTTGCATCACAATCTCCACGTGGACTGGGTACCAAATGATTTTCAAACCCCGACCATTCATGGTTTTCCCATTATATGTGATTAGGGGATTCTTTTCCTTGTCAATGTGCAAGCCCACATAGAGGCCCACGATCTCACATTTCCTAACATTCTAACCTCGGTGGGGCTTGCCCATTCTTCCACCGAAACCTTCAGGGAAGAACCTTCGAAGTCATCTAATGGCCATGAACGCTTACCCACCAACAACTCAGATATCCCTTACATAAGCACTTGGGCCCCACTCCTAGTCACCTAACTCATCAAGTGTGACCCTCCTAGCTCTTCCAAGTCCCAACCTTTCAGCCTTGCAGCTTAAATAATATATTAGTTACTTTGGCCTTTCCATCCACAGAACTCGGTCACAATGTTTTTATTGCACGAGGGAGCCGTTATGTTATTGAGACTTAGCCCCCACTTGATGCATATGCGCATAGATATGCATGAGGCTTGAACCGAGTGGCTTTTCTTCAAGGATTTAGTCTAGTATTGGCTTTGATGGTTCTGGTAAAATTTGGAACTTGAGACCAGCATCTGGCTTGTCATACACATGGGCTCAAAAGCCCCTAGACTTGCGGCCTGCAAGTGTGTACGACAGGCTAGATATATACACACACTTATAGGCCGCAAGTCAAGGGGCTTTTGAACCCATATGTACAATAGGCTATATATATATATATATATATTGCTAATCCTCATAAACTTACAAGTTATAATCCAAAGCCTACTGCCCATATTGTTTTCTCACAGACATCTAATTAGTCAATAGAGGTCATCTTTCTCTTCACTCACAGGTCATATAGACCATTCCATAGACTCGGGACAATTACAGCAATAAACCATTTTAGAAGGAAACGTTCAGGTGCATTTCAACACTGGAGTTCACATTCCTTATTCATATAGGAAACAACACTCCTCTGAATTAGTATAACATTATTACAATGCAATAAACAAAGACATCATAATAGAAACACGAAGAAAAAAAACATAAGAGTATACTTATCTTATAAAATATCTGGCAACTGAGAGTGGGACTCTAACTCTCCACCCAACCATAGACAAGTTAGATATCCTTTACTTGTAGTTATCACCCTCGAGCCAGATTCTAGAGCTTGAGGTGGATTTCCTTTTAAGGGAAACAATAACCAATATGGATAGCTAAACACATAATGTCACAAGGTTGATCTGCCTTCATCCACCAGCTACACTAGCTTCCACTCAGTCTCCTCAGATTCTTCAGACAAAATCAACGTTCATGCCAGGATATCACAATATAAAGAGTATCAACTCACTTTCAGGAGAAGAGAGTCCGTTTCAAGGAAGTTTCAATAGTGGATAAGATATTGATGAGAGAAGAGATCACCTCTCCAGATGGTTCATCAGTGAGTCCAGCACTAGAGCTTTAGCCCTAAGACAACTCCTAGTGGTTCATCAGTGAGTCCAGCACTAGAGCTTTAGCCCTAAGACAACTCCTAGTGGTTCATCAGCCCTCACAAGTACCTGAGTGTCTCTTCCCACTCCAGTAGGTTCATCAATCCACAAGCTTCCAATGGGTTCTTCAACCTAATAGGCGAGCCACTCCTCTCTATAATTATTTCACCCACCAAGCCTCTAGTATGAGGGTTCTTCAACTAGCTACTTCCTCTCGAGCTCAATTTCTATGAATTATGTTCATTGCTCTCTCTATGTTCTCACCTCTGTCCTTAGAGGAATTTTCTTGCAGTTCTCTTCGCAATTGTTCTCCAATATGTATGCATGAGTAGAATTAGAGTGTTTTCCCTTTCTTCTTCCTCTGCATGAATACCTTATCTTCAGCACCGATGTCTTTTTTCTAGTAGACCAACTGTCTATCATTTTCCATGATTAGCATAGTTAACCACCTGGATAGTGCAACCTATGCTTAACTTTAATGTTTTGTCTTAGCTTTAATGTTGTTGGAGCTAAAGGACACCTAGGCGTGTTCTTTCCTCTTTCAATTAATGTATGGCATGGCCATCCCATTTAAAACCCCTCAACCAACCAAGATTTATATTTAAAGCAACCCATTCCTCAAGTGATATGGAATTTGTGTCCCTTTCTCTCATCCTTTTAATTAATTATAGTTTATTTACAATGGGAAAACATTAACCAGGGGATGTCACATTCCCCTCCCCCTTAGGGGGGAACACTGCCCTCGATGTTCAATAACCATATACAAACAAAGCATGTTTTAGACCAAGCATTGTTGATATGGATCTTTATATACACAACTTTGTACAACATTTACATTGTATTTACATTTGCTTTACTCATCAAATAAGAAAGGATATGTTGCTTGAATCCAGTCAACCATTTACCACATGGTTTCCTTAGGCCCAAAGTGCCTCCATTGCACTTTGACTTGCTTTATTGCTCAATTATGGAGCGTGAGTTGTCTTCATTCCAAGATGCATAAAGGTTTTAGTTGGAACTCTCCTTCTGGTTCTATTTGTAACATGGACCAATCAATTACATGATTAGCATCCAACACATATATTTTAAGCACTGAAACGTGAAAAACATCATGAAACTTGATTGATGGAGGCAAGGCTAGCCTATAGGCCATTGTCCCTATCCTTTAGAGCACTTCAAATGGCCCACAAAACCATGGTTCCAGTTTGGAACATGACCAAAATTTCAAGGAGCTCTTCTTGGGTCTAACTTACAAAAAAACATGTTCCCTAACTTGAAACTCCTTGTGAACCCTATGTTGGTCCACATAGCCCTTCTACCTATCATGTTACACTTTTAGATTTTGATTAATAGCATGCATTTCTTACTCCATGTCCTTTAATTTGTCATGCCAAATAAGGACCTTTTTTTACTGGATCATTCCAGTTGATAGGAATATTATAACTCCTCCCATAAAGTGCTTCATATCGGATCATTTTCAATGATTCTTGATACCCATTTTTATATGCAAAGTCTACTACTCGAAGATATTCTTCCCACTTCCTAGTGCATTACATGCATCCTCAACATGTCTTCAAGGATCCTATTTGTCATCTATGTTTTCCCATTGGTTTGAGGATGATATGTTGTTTTAAAGGTCAACTCTGCTCCCAAGCCTGCAAAGAGTTCTCTCCATGAATTTGAAGTTAATTTGGCATCTTTATTCGAGATAATATTCTTGGGAACTCCATGCAACCTCACAATCTCCTTAATGAAAATTTGAGTCACCACACTGGCTGAATTTGTATACTTAACAGCCATAAATTGAGCCACTTCATTCATCTTATCCACCACTACCATGATTGTGTCATGTTGCTTAGAAGTCTTTGGCATCTGTGTAATTAAATCCATATAAATCACCTCCCACTTCCATTTCAAAATGGGAATAGGCTACAATAAGCCTGTTGGGTGCTTGCACTCAACCTTTACTTGATGCCATTCTATGCACTTGGAGATGAAATCTACCACCTCCCTTTCCAAATCAAGCCAAAATACAGATTTTCTTGATGGTTGTTAGTGTCTTTTGATAACATGGATGGCCAGAGTATGGCTTGGCATGAAACTCTTTCATTATGAGTTTCTTCAAGTCACTACTATTCGGCACATAGACTTAGTTTTTGAATCTAGTCAGCCCATCGTTGGTAAGATTGTATTCCTCATCCTTTTCACCTTCACATGCTTGTTGCAATTTCCCTTTCGACTACTAATGTTTTTCATCTTGCTGCCCAACAATTTGAATCCTTTATTCAAGGTCATTTTCATAAGAACTTATGGCTGTTATATGGTGTATTGGCACTCGCCTGTTGAGTGTGCCAACCACTCTGTACTTTTTTCCCTTTATATATTTGATCTCAAAATCAAATTCATTCAGTGTGCCCAACCATCTAGCTTGCCTCACATTTAACTTGGGTTGTTCAAATAAATATTTAATCCCTCCATGATCAGCCATCAAAGTAAATTTTCTACTAAGAAGGTAGTGCCTTCACATCTTCAGGCATGGATGATGGAAATCTATTCCAAATCATGAGTTACATAGTTTTTCTCATGTTCATTTAATTTTTGAGATTCATAACATACCACTTGGCCTTCCTACATTAAGACCCAATGAAATCCTTTCCTGGGTCTACAATTCTTAGTTTTATTGCATTAGTTAAGAATTTCTTCAACTGATCGAAACTTGCAGCACGATCAACTACCCACTTGAACCTCTTTCCTTTCTTCTTTAGTGTGGTAATTAGGTGGCCAATTTTGGAGAAGTTCTTAATGAATCTCCTGTAATATCCTGCCAGTCCCATGAAGGACCTAACTTTAGCCAAATTTTTAGGTGTTGGCCATTCCATGATGGCCTTAACCTTCTCCGGATCAAATGCTACTCCATCCTTTGAGACAATATGTGCCAAATAATGGAATTGTGTTTGAAAGAAATCACATTTATCAAACTTTTCATAAAGCTTATGTTCTCTTAGCAATTGCAGTATTACGGTTAGATGCTCTTCATGCTCCTCCTTAGTCTTCGAATAGACCAGGATGTCATCAATGCAAACTATGACAAACTTATCCAAGTAAGAGCACAACACATTGTTCATAAGGCACATAAAATTTATAGGTGCATTGGTAAGCCCAAAGGGCCCTACCAAGAATTCATAATGCCCATACCTTGTTCTAAAGGTTGTTTTATGGATATATTCATCTATTAAATGCACTTGATGATATCCTGATCTCATATCAATTTTGGAGAAGATTGTTGTTCCTCTCAACTAATCAAATAAATCATTGATTCATGGCAATGGATACTTGTTCTTGATGGTCACCTTGTTAAATTTCCTATAATCAATATACAACCTCAGTATGTCATGATCCTTCTTCATGAATAGAACGGGTGCTCCCCATGGAGAGACACTTGGCCTTATGTGGGCCTTGTCCAACATCTCCTTGAGCTGCAACTTCAACTCAACTAGTTTTGGAGTGCTCATTCTATATGGATCTTTGGATGATGGAGATGCTCATGGCACTAATTCAATAGAGAAATCCACTTCTCTATGAGGAGGTAACCCAAGATTATCTTCTAGAAAAACATATGAAAATTGTTTTAAAACTAATCATTTTCTCAGGATATCACTCTCATCTTTCTCAGTACTGTAATTAGATTCAACATTGCTAGATATTTGCATAACAAATAAAAGGCATAATTTTTTGTGGCTTCTCTTGGTTTGCATAGAAAAAATTAATACCAATAAAGAAGGTTTTAGCTTCCAACACAATACTCTATGCTTTCCAACTTCATCCATGCATTCAATGGTCTTCCCAAAACAATCTACCTTGGTTCAGTGCAGGTATAGCCAATCGATGCTCAGTAGTATGCTATATGATCCCAATGGTAGCACATTAATGTTTGTGATAGTTGGCATCCCATTCAATTTGATTAGACAAGCCCTCACCCATTGCTCT
>APFE030649229.1:59926-72918 GCA_000404065.3 Pinus taeda | reverse complement strand
ACTTGTCTTCAAAACAGAGTTTTGAAGAGAAGTCCTTATTCAACTGTACAATGGTGAGAATTACTGGAAGTGATGATCTATCAAAGACATCCCTCTGGCCTGCTGGTCTTCTAAGACTTTTCAAGACTAAATTAACTCAAACCCTAGACCTAGACCTAAAAATTTAAAATATGACTATAAATGACTTGTGAAGCTTTATGAATTAACCTGAACCAGCAGTGATATGCACGAGGGGAATGAATGACACAGACCACTCCATCAGAGTTATGGCATGCCTAACGAAATGCAACTGATGAAAACTGGTGGGACACCTAAAACATGAAATGAAAAAAAGAGCTTTGATCTCTGATGGAGGGATAACTAGACCGACTCTAACACCACCTATAGCAATTAATGTTGAAGTGGAACCCATGCCTGTTCATCTATACCGTTTTCATTTAAAGTTTATATTAACACCTTGATGTTCTATTAATCCAAGGTTTATTTGGAAATATAGATAACTGGTTCACCCAATGGTTCACCATTTGTTGTGGCCACAACCACCATCCTACTAAAACCTTTCTTGGTAGCAATTTTGAATGGGTCCCATAAAAGTCGATCTTCACCTCTCCGAATAATCTATTTTATCCCAGAGACTTTAACTCTTTGCCGAGTTGAATCTTCATGGTTAAGCCCCCCTTAATAAATCCCTCCTGCATGGTTCATTCATGACCCAACCTAGCCCTTCATTCATTTCCTTCATCGGGACTTTTTCAACCCTCAACAACCTTCTATCACACCTTTATTTCCATTATAACTTTTTACAATGGAAATGCTTTCCAAACATGCATAACTCACCCTTTTCTGCCTATCACAATCAACACTAAAGCATAATGTTCACCACTATACTCCGGACTCGACGACATTATTAACCATAATCTATATATATATAATATATATATATAATCATATAAAATATATATATATATATATATATATATATGGTCTGTAGCCCCATCGCATATCACTATCGGCAAGAGTCAATGTCGGGCCATAATACTGATGCGATACAACAGACCCGACACTATCAAGTATAATACATACATTATCGGGTCCGCTTCCCCAATCGCATGTCACAATTGGTAGAACCCAAGGGTTGTATATAAGGTGCGCCACGATATGGCAGACCCGGTGATAATTTTACATCCGGGTTTATGGTATTTGAAGTCTGCCCTTGCGGCCAGATGCAGTTTTCCCTTGTATTCTTGTGGTTTCAATAAAACGTTGCGGTTCTAGTTTTCAAAGGAAAATCCCATATGGTGGACCTGCCAGAGCTATCAACTGCAACACATATATCTTTCGTGTTCGCCTAATTGCATAGCACAATCGGTGGAGCCCAAGGCTTATACATAAGGCACGATGCGATTAGCGGACTCGATGATGGTTATAGACCTGGGTGCATAATGTTTAAAGTATGGCCTTATGGTTTTGCTGCAGGTTTTCCCATGCTTTCCTATGTATTCGATATAATGTTGTGGGCCGGGTCTCCAAAGGAAAATCCGCTTCCGGCCTTTGCATATCACAATCAGTGAAACCAAGGGGATGTTGCATTGTGAATGACCACTACTATGTGCGATTGCGACTTGATCGCTTCACTACCCTAGCTGAACCAGGGGCCAATTATTTCACATTTATTCCTTGCAATTTTATGAAAGTTTTAATAAAGGAAAAGTTTGTGTTTTTAAGAATTTCTGTTATATTTTTTATATCCATAGCTAATGATTAAATATCTCTGTAGGTGAGGATCAAGAGATGAGAGGAAAAATTGAAGCACTCATGGCAGTACTGATCCATCAAGATGTCATTTCCTCCAGATACATCTCAAAGCATGCCAAATGTGGGATGATGAGCACATCATCTTCAGTTTCCTTCAGGAAATGATAGGGAATAATAGCCACTCCACATAGGTGCAAAGAATGATATGCAATCATTGTCTATTCCATCGGCATCCATTCATTCCATGAAGTAGAATGCTCCAGCAAAGGTGACCTCGACGTGTCGGTGGTTTCACCGACCGTTATCATCTGTGTATTTTGATCTGTGTAATGAAAAGAGGGGAGGTGAAAAGTCATGGAAGAACGAGGGTCATTTCTTGCTACATAAATATCACCTCCGGAGATGAGGAGAGGGATTTTTCCTTATGGAAAAAAACAATTTTTTATTTATTGTACTAATAAAGAAGACTGTTGTGGTCTAGAAGGAGCCTTTTCAGATTGATTTTTTGCTTACTTCATGTGTTTAGAATCAGGATGTTGTTGCTGGCATGAATATAAATGTGTTTTGTTTTGTGCATATTGATAACATACAGTTCATGATTAGTCATGGTTATTTGATTATGATTCAATAGCATGGTTAACTCATGAGCGGTTGTTGATTCAAGACCATATTAAACATCAATTGCAAGTCTTATTTGTATTGAAAAGAATGTGTATTCCTGTATGAGTAAATTGATTGCAGTTAAGATTTAATACAACCTCATTCAAATGTGAAGCAGTAAGTGCCTCATTTTGGACTTGGAATCTATATATGATGTTTAATCTCTTTTGTTATGCTCTTGTAGGATAGATTAGGATAGTTAGGACTAGCTTAAGTAGTGATGAGTAGCATAGGTAGGATTTGATATGCATATGTTTGTTGTTTCCTTTATTGATTTAATTGAAGTCTTCCTCCAAGAAGCTATCTCTCAACACCTATGTCAATTTACGAGATCCTTTAAAAACTGTTGGAGCTAGCCACCCCAAACGAAAGCAGATCTAATTGGGGTCTGTGATTGGGTCAGTTCTACATGAAAAATGTAGAATTTCCCACATAGATCACCTCATAATGCAATATACTAAAGAAAAATATCTGATCTACTTCTACAAACAAACTTGCGGAAGCTTAATTGATTTTGAGCAAGATCAAATAGAACACATATACCAAGGAATGAGAAATCAATCACACATGAACACAGAAGAATACTCTGGGGAAAACCTCAGCTAAAAACCCGGATCTCTGTATTATCATACAAGTGGAAATATGTCCGGATTACACAAAGCTTTAGCTCACAGGCTATCCATCTCTTAGAACAATCCCTCAATACAACTCATAGACTGAATATACACAACATATGCCTTCCTCCAGTCCTCCAAGCCTCCAATTTCCTTGTGCAGTTTCTCCTGGGTCCTATGGCTACCACTTGTGTGAATTGACCTCTCACACAACTCACCAAACTCAGAAGTAACTGTGCAATCTCCAAGGAATGAATTCCTTCTGCATGCAAGAGATATCCTCAATGGAATATTCTTGCAACTGATAGTACATTGTCCCATCATCTAATCTCAACTGGGTCTCTGACTGAACTGATGTGCATGAGTTATTTATGAGAGAGTATTCTGTTATCTGAAGTGCAGTAGTTACATGCATGTATGCATTAACTAACTAAACTCACAATCAGTTCAAAAAATTGTTTGAGCTAATCTAACTGGACTTAACTCAATTAACTAAGCTAACTAATTTCAACTCAAAGTACAACTCATCCTGATCTCCTTAATCAAGGGATAACTTCCTCAATCAAAGGGGAAACTGTTGCATGTCTTCACCTAGACTTCATGTTTGATTTTCTATAACTAATTAACTCAAGATGAATTAATTAATTATTTTACAAACAACTGCTAAGATCAAGGTTGAATTTTAATTCTTAATTTTAGTTCAGGGACTAACTAAAATTGGAATGTATCTTGAAATGCTATTTATAGTAGTGTTATTTTTAGCACTTGTATTTTTAGCATTTCTTGTTGCTATTTTCAACGCTCCCTCTCAACAGGAAAGGGATTATCAGTCACCCCAATCCTGTCTCTGTGGAACTCGAACTTGCATTTTGATAATGCCTTAGTCAAAATATCTACATCATGTTCCTCAATCGAAACTTACAACAACAACATGATCCTCTTCACCACACAGTCTCGAAGATGATGATATTAGATATCAATGTGCTTGGACCTGTCATGAAAAAATGGATTCTCAGAGAGTTTGATAAACTCTAATTATCGTAGTAGATCACAGTTGGATCCATCCTCTGACCAAACAATCCAACTAGAATCTTCCACATCCAAATGGCCTCACATGCTGCCTGATTGGAAGCCATGTATTCAACCTCTGCTAAGCTAAGTTCAATTGACCTTTGTTTCCTGTTGTACCAAGAAACTACAACTGAACCAAGGTTGAAGATTCCTCCTGATGTGATCTTCTAGTCTGATGGATTCCCTGCCCAATCTACATCTATGAAGCCCTGAAGCTTCACTCCCTCTGTCCATCTGTACCATAATCCATACTGAGATGTGCCTCTGAGGTATCTCAGCACATGCTTTGCTGCCTTCCAAAACAAATTGGTAGGCTGAACCATAGCTTGACTCAGCTATTTCACTGCAAAGCATAAATCTAGTCGTGTGTTCACTAGATACATTAATGAACCCACAAGCTGCCGATAAATAGTAGCATCTACTAGCTTACCTGAAGTAGCATCCTCCTTCCTCCCATTACCAGTTAGAGGAGTCTGCATGGACTTGCACTTCTCCATGTGGAATCGCCTGAGTATCTCATTGGCATACTTGCCTTGAGACACAAATACTTCCCCATTTTTCTGCCACATTCCATGCCTAGAAAGTAGTGCATAAGATCCATGTATTTCATCTCGAACTCTCTTGCAATATCCTCATTGCAAGACTTGATCAGCTGATCATCACCTGTCAATATCAAATCATCAACATAAAGAACAATGATCAATAGCTTACCTTCTACCGTGATGTAGTAAAGGTTTGCATATGCTTCACTCTTGGTGAAGCCCAACCTGGTGAAATAGCTGTCGATTATGGTGTACCAAGCATGAGGTGCTTGCTTCAGCCCGTACAAAGCCCTCTTGAGTTGACACACATGCGACTCACGATCGAAGGTCTCAAAATCTTCTGGCTGCTCAATGTACACCTCTTCCTCAATATTCCCATTGAGGAACATAGTCTTCACATCCATCTAATGGATCTTCCAACCCATCTGAGCTGATAGTGTGAACATCGATTTGATAGATGAGTACCTTGCTACAAGAGCAAAAGTCTCATCGTAGTCGATCCCCTCGACCCGTGAGAAACCACGGGCAACAAACCTTGCCTTATGTTTCTCAACGCTGCCATCAATTGCTTTCTTTACCTTATAAAACCATCGAGAACTCACCACTGACTTGTCCTCTAGTCTTGGGACAACATCCCAAACACATTTCCAAAAGATAGAGTTGTAATCCTCCACCATTGCATCAACCCAGTCTTGTGCTGCTCTACTTCCTCAAAAGAAGAAGGTTTGGTCTCTACACACTCCCCAACCAGGGCCATGTAACCTATGTACCGCTCAGGTGACCTCCTTTATCTGCGCTGAGAAGATGGTTGTCCCACATTATCTCACGCATCCATCATCAACCTGTCAGTTTCCCTTGAGCTTTTTTGCCCATCTCTAGAAGACTCAACATGAGTGGAAATCTCCACTCCCGGATCCTCTGCATGTGTCTTCTCTGCATCAGTCTAAGGCTCCTCCTCCTTAGGAAATAAAATTTCCTCATCTACATGCAACTTGAGCTCCCTCTCAAGTGATACTAGCATGGCTTTATGCTCGTCGAACTTCAGGTCTCTGTGTACCATTGTCCTCTGACTAGTAGGCAAGGACACTCGATAGTTGTGGAGTGTGTCAGTGTACCCCACAAGTATCCCCAGCTCAGCTATTGGATCTGGCTTCTTCTGGGCATCTTTGGTCACATGGCAATAAACCGATGATCCAAAGATCTTGAAGTGACTGACATCTAGTCTCTTCTTGGAAAAGGCCTCCATAGGTGTCTTCATTCCCAGTATATGATGTGGCCTTTTGTTCTACAAGTATATTGTTGTATTGCATGCCTCAGCCCACAAATGAAGTGGTAGGCTTTGCTCATGCAACATCGCTCGAGTTGCTCCCACAATTGATCTATTCTTCCTTTCGGCCGCCCCATTCTGCTATGGGTTATGGGGTGTCGTCAACTCCTATTTAATTCCTTCTGCTGCACAGAAGTCCTTAAACTGTTGGGAGACATACTCTCCACCATTGTCAGTATGCAAGGCTATTATTTTCTTTCTAGATTCTTTCTCTGCCAAGGCTTCAAACTCACAAAACCTTGAGAAGATTTGATCGTTCTTCTACATAAAGTAGATCCAACATCTACGAGAAAAATCATCAATAAAAATAACATAGTACCTTTGTTTAGCAGTGGAGGCTGTAGAGAATGGTCCACACACATCTGTATGAACTCGCTCCAGGATTTCTCCAGCTCTATTGTCTCGATCCTAAAAATAATATTTCGCATACTTACCCAAGGTACAACCTTTACATGTATCCATTTGCTCCAGTTTTCCCTTGGGAATTCCGACAGAAATCTGTTGCATGATCTTCAAGGCCCCATGGTGCAAGTGGCCCAATCTTCTATGCCATAGCTCGCCAACATCTTGGCTCTACACCAACTCTGCTTTGGAACTCAATGTAGCACAGTCGTCTACCTCTAGCTTGTAGATATTCTTAACTCGAACCCCAATCCTCTTGGCTTGTCCAGTGTCGATATGCCTCAGGAATGCCTTTCCTTTACTAAATACTACATCATAGCCTTTGTCTTCCAGCAAAGCAACGAACACAAGATTCTTCTTCAGACCCGGTACATACTTTACATCAGTCAGGGTGAGTGAAGCTCCATGCTCTCTCTGAAACACAAACATACCTTCACCTGAAACACGGTACTTTCCATCATCGCCCATCTCAATCCGCATTTGGAGATCCTTTTCCTCCAAGGTACTGAAAAGATTCTTGTCGCTGGTCATGTGGAATGAAGCTCCACTCTTCAGGTACCAAACAAACCTCACCATTGATGAAACCATACATGCAATGAAGGTGAAATCCAATTCAAACTGTGAGGCGAGTGCCTCACCATCTGATTCCTTCGAGGATCCCTTCTTGGATTTCTTCTTTGGACAATTTGTAGCATAATGGCCCACCTCATGACAATGAAAGCATCTCACTTTCGATTTGTCAAACTTCTTTCCACCATTTGAAGAACTTGATTTGGAATGGGATTCCTTCCCTTTCCCTTTCCTTGCCTTACTCACTAAGTCTAGATTTTGTTCATCATCTTGCTTTGATGAAGATCCATCTCTGGTGCTTCTTCTTATCTCCTCCTGCATTAGATCCGACCAAAGTCGTTCCCAATCTGGCAGTTTATCTCTTCCATTTACTGAGTCTTGGTATCTATGCTAGCTCTTAGGAAGACCGAGGAGAGAAAGACTCACCATGTCATCATCAGCTGTCATGATCCCTACTCTTCCAAGCTCATCCCTGTAGGTGGTGAGCTTGTTTAGATATGTAGAGATCGTGTCGCCCTTTTCACAATTGATTTTCTGAAGCTTGTCTTTCAGCACCAACTTCCTCTAATCGTTGTTGTTCTGATATAGATCCTTCAATGTTTTCCACATTGAAAATGGTGTCTCCTTCCCTTGGAGACTTGAGACTATGTGGTCTTGAACTCCCTCCAAAATGATTCTCCTCACTCTAGCCACACATTTCTTCCATTCCACCAATTCTTGGGCATTAGCAGTTGTTGGCTTGGGGACATCTTGATCAATGAAGTCCTTCAAACCGTTGTCGTCTAATACCACTTCCATGCGATATTTCCAGGCTATATAATCCGAGCTGCCATCAAGGGCATACTTGAGTCTCAAATCGTTGAACGCCATTGCTGAAATTTGAGATGTGATAAGAATTCAAATTCTATAATCAGGAACTTCAAACTTGGAACTTCTCCCTTCCTTGTATGTTGTTCTTCACTTTGATCAAATTGGCTTTGATACCATATAGAATTTCCCACTATAAATCACCTGATAATGCAATATACTAAAGCAAAATACTTGATCTACTTCTACAAACAAACTTGCAGAAACTTAATCGATTTTGAGCAAAGATCAAATAGAACACATATACCAGGGAATGAGAAATCAATCACACATGAACATTTAAGAATACTCTAGGGAAAGCCTCAACTAAAAATCCTGATCTTTGTATTATCATACAAGTGGAAATATGTCCAGATTACACAAAGCTTTAGCTCACAAGTTATCCAGCTCTCAGTAAAATCCCTCAATATAGCTCATAGACTGAATAGACATGACATATGCCTTCCTCCAATCATCCAAACCCCCTGTTTCCTTGCGCAGTTTCTCTTGGGTCCTTTGGCTGCCACTTGTGTGAATTGACCTCTCACACAACTTACCAAACTCAGAAGTAACTGCGCAATCTCCAAGGAATGAATTCCTTCTACATGCAAGAGATATCCTTAATGGAATATTCCTACAACTGATAGTACGTTGTCCCATCATCTGATCTCAACTGAGTCTCTGCTTGAACTGACATGCATGAGTTATTTAAGAGAGAATATTTAGTCATCTAAAGTGCAGTAGTTACATGCATGCATGCATTAACTAACTGAACTCACAATCAGTTCAACAAACTGTTTGAACTAATCTAACTGGACATAACTCAGTTAATTGAGCTAACTAATTTCAAGTCAAAGTACAACTCATCCTAATCTCCTTAATCAAGGGATAACTTCCTCAATCAAAGGGGAAACTATTGCATGTCTTCACATAGACTTGACGTTTGATTTTCTACAACTAATTAACTCAAGATGAATTAATTAATTATTTTACAAACAACTGCTAAGATCAAATTTTAATTTTAATTCTCAATTTTAGTTCAGGGACTAACTAAAATTGGAATGTATCTCGAAATGCTATTTATAGCAGTGCTATTTTTAGCATTTCTTGTTGCTATTTTCAACCAAAAAATGTGATTACAATCACGTTTTTCATGTATTTCTCATTTTTTGTCTAGTAAGGTCCATCGAAAATATGAAACATGGGTATTCCTTGAATGAAGAATCAAATTTTGCATCCAATGAGTATTTCTACTTGAAGATTAAGTAAACCCATAGGGAGATAAGTTGAAAATACGAGTTGAAAAAATAGTTTTTTCCCTCTAAAATTTGATGATGTAATCTAATATTATTTTTTTATTTCCACTATTATTTTATAATTTCCTTAGGAGGCCCATTTTAGACCTCAAAATTCCCCTGACAGTAAGTAGTAAAAGGACTTGAGTAAATTCAAGTGTTTCAACTATGGCGAGATGGGTCATTTTTCGTCGAGATGTCCGATTAAGAAGAAGATGGGATATGATGAGAAGAATAAAGGAAAGTAGGTCATTGGTGTTGCCACCTCCGCTGAGATTGATGCTCTCACCATGAGGTTGGAGGAGGAGCACTTTTCCATGATATCTCATTTCTCGCAGGGTACTATAGATGAAGATGGATGATACGTGGACAGTGGTGTGTTGAAACATATGACAGGGTTAGAGGATGGTTTTGAGACTCTAGCTGAGTGGGACTCGAAGTTGCACATGGTGTTGGGTGACAAGAGTCAGAAGGAGATCCAAGGATCGAGAGTTATGCCATTCAGGATGGAGTCATAACAGGTGATGTGGGTCCAGGATGTACTGTTTGTATCGAGACTTAGATATAGTGTGATATCTGTCTCAGTGATCGAGAAGAAGGGGTTTGAGGCCTTATTCCAGGATGGGAAGGCAAGAGTCAGGCCTAGAGGCTCTAGGTCCATTGGTATTGTGCTTGGAGATAGAGAGTGTGGTCTATACATGTTGATGGGCAAGCCTATGGATCATGGGAAGAAGAAGCAGGAGGACTAGGTGCAAGTTCCAGAGAAGCAGGTGCAGGTGCAGGCTTTAGAGGGGCAAGTACACGTTCTGGAGAAGAAGGTCCAGGTTCTGGAGACTCAGGGAGATTCAAGTTCAAGAGGGAGCTTGTAGATTCGGAGGAAGACTTTACAGCCCAAGAAGAGCATCTAGTTAGTGGGGAGCGAGAGTGCTCCTACATCTGCCAAGAAGGAATCTTGGAGAGAGTGGAAGACATTTTATGAGAAGAAGAAGAAGTAGGATGCTTCCAGATAGAGTGACATTTCCGAGAGAGGCATTGTTCATATTATAGGGATTGTTGCAGTGTTGAGTGTCAAGAGTTGGGATAGCATTACGAGTAGTGATGATGTTGATGATGAGTTACTTACCAGTCTTGGAAGTATATCCCTTGCTAAGAGGGAGTGTTGATTTTTGATATCTTGGGAGGTACTTCAAGCTCTAGGGTTCAGGGTTTGGATGTTGGAGCACCACAACAGTCACTTGTGGGATTGGAACCCAAGGTTGGGGTTTTGCACCCATCGATGTTTAGGCCAAAACAATGAGGCATTTTCTACATGTGATGGATGGAGATGATGGAGGATGGCGAGGAGAATCCAACACAATGAGAATCGTGGAAATATGAGTTGTAGAAGATGAGTTATGAATTTTTGAAGTTGACAATGAGTTTTTTGGACAATGAAGTCATCTAGGCTTGAGTCAAATTGGTCCAAAAGACACATCTCTTCAAAAATTCATTGAGCCCTCTCATTTGGTATAAATAAGAGGTGAATTGATTCATTTCTACACATCCAAAAGTGCATCAATTCATAGATAAATCTTTGAATTAAGCTGAGCTCAAGAGTAGGAGGACGAATTTGTTTAAGGGTTTTGTTTGGGTGACTTTGACACCTGTGATAAGGCCGAATTGGTATAGAAGGACAGTCGCAGGCTTGAGGGCAAAATCTAGGCTGAGTTATGATGTGTTTTTCTCCTTGTAAGTTGGAATTCTAAGCAGGAAGGTTGTCACGTTCTGAAGGTGTTTTTGTGAGATTTTTAGGGAGTTTTGTCCATGTTCTTAAGGCCGCAACCCTGGATACCATAAAAAGTAGATCGTAGGCCTAACAAAGGTCAAGTGAGGGTGGTTTTTAGCCCTGAACAAGGACAAAATATTGGAGGACGTGAAGGACCCTAGCCGCAGTAGAAGAGAGATTTGTGGGACTATTTTGTAGCACTGACATGGACCTGTGTCATGCCCTAACCAGGTCACGACAATTGTAGCAGTGAAAACCTCAGTCCAAGATGAATGCAAAGGTATGTACGATGAGCTTGTGTTGGATTTTATGTTAGTTGGATGAGATTTAGTTGCAACTTATGGGAGCCAATTGGAAGGCTTGTCTTGGTGGATGAAACCCTATTCTAGGAGAATATCCTACAATGATCAAATTGGGTGCCATTGGAGTGGTGGAGGACAACTTGTTGGTGACCCAAAGTAATCGTTGAAAAGAAGTCATAAAGAGAGCTTTACAACCAAAGGTTGGGTGAAGTTGATGAGCCTAATGTGCAGTACATTGATTGACTAGTGGATTACTAGATTGGTAGATTGGAGTTCATATATTGGTCAGCCTAGAAGAGCAAATTGGATCAGCCAATGTTCATTGTAGCATAAGTGACTTCCCATAGTGATAGGTGGCAACCCTCCTAGAGACTCTATGTGTTGTCCTTTGATGGGATAAGGGGCAGCTAGAGAGAATAACGGAAGAGAAGGACTGACTGGAAGAGATATGACATAGAGGTTGTAGTGAGATTGTCGTTGTATCTTGTATTATTGTAATTCTGGATAATTTAAGGTCATTGTCCCTTGTATGAGAGCCCTAGACAGTTGTAGTACTCAGTTGGTTTAATATAACAAAGATTGGGTTATACATATTTGTACAATATTTTGTAAAAGGTTGTTTATATTTGTGCGTATGTGATTTACTGTTTTTTATATTCGGCTGTGCAAAGTATATTTGTTGAGATTCTTGGTTTGGTAGCATCAGAGATTTAAGATTCTATCTTAGATCCCAAGATCGTGGAAATTCAACAGTAGACACAAATTAAAATCAACTACCAAATCAAAAAGTCTTGCTACTAGTATTACTCATGTTTTTTTGGGTTTGTGTGAAAGGATAAAGTTATAATTGTATTGAAACCATTGTCTTAAAGTATATATATTATTGTGCAAAAAAAAGAAACAAAACCCAAATTGAAAAGTCTATAAACAATGATTTTGAAAATACACAACCTTAATATTAATTGTATAACCATTGGTACATTTTTTTTAAAATGGTTGAATTTTTAGTATTATTAAAAATATTTTTGTAAGATTCTCAAAAATCGAGTATCGTTCTTTTTATTTGAATATCTAAAAATTATTCTCTCTCACACACGCATAAGAACACATATAAACCATTTTTAAAAGAAATAGGAAAACACATATTTCAAAATTCATTAGGAAAATAATTAAAATAAGTAGGGAAAAAATATATATTATTATAAAAAACAAAACCTTAAAGAAAACAAAACAAAAACAAAGTAGAACATAACCTCCCCCTATTTTTGTCTTGTTATATAGTTGGCACATTTGAGAGTGGAAATATAACTTCATTTTCAAGGGGGGAAGAAGAACCTTTTTGGATTTCAGAGATCTGTGGTTTGTGCTTTTTGAGTGTTTGATCGGAGAATCCGCAGTAAGAGAATTTTTACACCAACGTTTCGAATCCCAAATGGGATCCATCATCAGGGTTAAGAGAAAGATGATAAAAGAAGAGCATGATGGAAGAAATAAATACTCATGAGGGAATGAATAATGAAGGAGCAGCACAGGTCGGCCAAAAAGATTAATAATGAAACTAAATTTTAACTTTTATTTTTAATTTTTATAAATTAATATCATTTAATTAATATCTATAAAACATAATCTTTATATAACCTAAAATCTAAATTAATATTAATATTTATAAAACCTAATATATAAAATAATATTAATATCATAAATCCTAATATCTATATAACATTAATATTTATATAACCTAATGACTATATAACTTAATATTTATAAAACTTATATTTATATATAACTTAATATTTATATATAATTTATATATATAACTTAATATCTATATATAACTTAATAT
>APFE030649229.1:41566-52233 GCA_000404065.3 Pinus taeda | reverse complement strand
CCTAATGCCTAGTAACCAAATTTTGCTTGAAGACTCACTGAAATGACAAAATTTGACCTTGACACTTCACAATCACTTTGTAAGAGCATATTTGATCACTGGAGGAAGGCTGGAAAGACTGACACTAATAGGAAGGAGAACACATTGAAGTAAGCAGGGATGTCATATTCGATGAAAATCAAGCTTACAAGAAATCAAAGGATATTCCTATTGATTATGATGATGAAGAAGTTCCTGTATTTGAAGAAGAAGAAGTTCATCATGAGAACTCTACTACAAAAGTTGAAGAAGAAGGACCAAGTGAGCCTATTCAATCGGTGGTTATCCCAACCACAGAGAAGAGGCCAAATTGGTTGAAAGCTACATTAGAAGATTTTGAAGGACATGAAGCTGTGAAAGGGTCCTTCAGGGAAAGTAAGAAACTGAAAAGATATTTTGGTTATGCTGCATATATGAAAAAATTGATTGAAGTTGAACCATATACATTCAAGGAAGCTGAGCATGAAGAGGTTTGGAAGAAAGATATGCAGGAAGAATATCAATCCATCATGAAGAATGGGGTTTGGGAAATCTTTCTTAGACCTAGTGACAAATTGGTTGTCACAACGAAGTGGATCTATAATATCAAACATGTTGTGGATGGAAGTATAGAAAAGTACAAAGCAAGGTTTGTCACAAGGGGTTTCTCTCAAAAGGAAGGAATTGACTATGAAGAAACATTTGCACCTACATCAAGAGACACTACCATTAGATTGTTGGTTTCATTGGCTCCTACAATGGGGTGAAATATCCATCAAATGGATGTTAAGACTGCATTTCTAAATGGGACCATTGCAGAAGAAGTGTACATCGAACAACCTGAAGGATTTGAAGTGAATAGAAGGGACTCTCATGTTTGCAGACTCAAGAAGGCCCTCTGTGACTTGAAGCATGCACCAAGGGCATGGTATGCAAGAATGGATGCATATATTCTCAGAATTGGGTTCATAAAGAGTACTGTTGATCCAAATCTAGATATAAAGGTCATGAATAATAAGCCCATCATCATTCTACTATATGTGGATGATCTATTCATCACTGGGGTAGAACGAAGAATTCAAGAATGCAAGAAGATGTTGGCAGCTGAATTTGAGATGAAGGATCTAGGACTGATGCATTACTACCTAGGTCTAGAAGTATGACAAAGACCCGGGGAGATATATTTTGGGCAAGGAAAGTACATCATCTAGTTATTGCAGAAATTTGGGATGATGGACTCCAAGCCAATGATTACTCCTATGATCACCAACCTCAAGAATTTAAGGAGCTCCAACCCTAGTCTCAAGGATCTTACCTCATATCGACAGTTGGTGGGCTTCCCTTATGTATCTAGTAAATATTAGACCAGATATATGTTTTGTAGTGAACATCCTTAGTCAATTTCAGTTGGAGCCTCGTCATGATCACTAGATAGCTGCCAAACATATATTGAGGTATCTTCGTGGCACTATACATCACTGCCTAAAGTATGATATTAAGGAATTCAAGTTAATTGGATTCACAGACCTTGATTGGGGTGGTAGTGGGACCAATGGAAGGAGCACTACTAGAGGATGCTTCAGTCTGGGAGCTGCTATGATTTCATGGATGAGTAGGAAGCAACATCTCATTGCATTGAGTAGTGCCAGACAGAATATGTGGCTGCATGTGAAGTAGGAAAAAAGGAGGTTTGGTTAAGGAAGATTTTGATAGATTTGTTAGAGAAGTCTCCAGGTCCTACTGTGATTAATTGTGATAATCAAAGTTGCATCAAGATGTTTGGATATCCCATGTTTGATTCGAGGACGAAACATATCAATAAAAATTTCCACTTTATTAGGAAGTGGGTGTGGGGTGGGATCATAAAGTTAGAGTATGTTCCGATAGATGAACAGGTTGCAGACATACTGACAAAGTCTCTTCCTAATAATAAGTTTGAATATCTAAGGAATTTGCTGGGTTTGGTAGATATTGGTGATTGTATTGATGATAAGGAAATGGAAGAGATTTGTTGACACTTTGTGAGTGAAGCACTCCTTGGGGAGACATCAGGTCGACACTTTGTGTTGATGTCTAGATCCCAAAATTGAAAGGTGGTGTTGTTTGGGTTGGTGGTTAGCAAGTATCCCCCATCTATAGGGTATGGGACAGCACCTCAGGGAATTTTTTTTTGGAACCTATATTAGGTGGGCAAACCTACCTATGGTTTTGTGCGTGGTTTTCACACATGTTTTTGGGCATGATATTTTTCTGCCCATGGTATTTTGTAGATCTGGTCAAGGGAACTAAGATTATGTTCTAATCCAGGGTTAATGGATGCTTCAACATGTATATATATGTATTGTCACATTGAAAGGAATATAATGAGAAATAAATCTAGTAATCCTAGATTTGGGATCCAAGGGAAATCTCTGTGTATATTTGTTTTATGTTTTATGCTCTTTCCATTGTTTATTTTCTATTTTTAGAATTTGTATGCATGTAATTTTTGTATTATGTTAAAACCTACATTTGATATCAGAGTTGTTTTAGCTTCAAGGGGATGCTTTTGCTACTGAGGGGTTTTTTTCGGGCCTCGTGGTAGACCTTGTTTAGTGGGAGATCTGCGGGATCGATTCTTGTGGTGAAATAAGATAGCGAGCAGTCGAAAGATAAAGATCGAGAAATTTAATGGGCAAAGTTTTGAGTTGTGGAAAATAAAGATGGAGGATTTGCTGGTGGATAAATATTAGTGGATCACGGTAGATTCAGGTACTAAACCAATGACCATCTTTGTTTCTTTGCATCTAAGGTTGCAAAGGTATTAGGAGCTCCTGCTTCCTCAAAATGCTGCTCGGCCTTTAATTTGGAAACTTTAGAGGCTAATGACTCTATCATCCTAACCATTTTATCAATCTTAAGATCTAAGGATGATGAGGACTCACCCCTCTGTCTTCTCCTATCAGCATCACCTTCGAGCCTTTGTGCAACCATGATGTTTGATTCTACTTCCAGGGCTTCATCTTGCATATCAGGCAAAGAAGCACATCTTCTTTCCTTGAGTAGCAAACAGAAATGAGAATCCTTTTCAATATAGATCTGTTGAGGTTTCCAGATAGGATGAGAATCCTTTTCAGTATATATGTGATATGTACATAACTGTGGGTCTATACCCTTGATGTCAGGATAATCCCAGGCAAAATCCCCTTTATATTTTTACAGGGCCTGAATGAGCTTTTGCTGCTGATCATTGTCTAGACTATCATTAATGTTTAAAACTTTACCTAGTTCAATTTCCACAGGCTTGTTGTTATGAACAATAGTCATCTAGCTGTTTTGATCATCGATATCTTCAAGTGATCTTCCAAAGCTTCATAATCTATAATTTCTTTTAACATTTGACACTTTACATTGCTCACATTAGCTAGTTAATTGATAAAGTTGTTGATAATGTCGTATTCAATCTGATCTTTCAATTCAAGTGCCTTTACTATTGTGAGTGGTGAACATATGCTTTCTTCCAAGTATGCTGGTGATTATTTACATATTTTTACAATGGACAGACTTGGTTTGGTAGAGGGATATAAAACAAGATTTTTTATAGCCTCCCCCTTTGCAATAGTCATGTTTCCCTCTTGGCAGCCTATATATGCATCATCTATCACCAGCCAAGGTTGGCCCAATATCAGAGGGTGACCATCCAATCAACTCTTTGGGTTTATAACAAGAAAATCTACTAGATACTCCCATGAATCAACAGAAACCGTAATATCTTGTACAGTTCCCTCTAGCCTTACCACCGAACAATTAACAAGTTCTAGTAAAGTGGTGGTTGGTTCCAAGGTTATAATACCAAGTTCTTGACAGGTTTCTGTTAAACTGTTAATGGTTGCACCCAGATCAACTAGCGTATTTGGAAAAGAGCGACCATATGTTTGAACTGTCACTATGGGATTCCCAGGATCTTCATACTTTACTGGAGTTTCCCCTCCCAAAATTAAATCGGATAAGGTTCCCACAACATGAATGGTGGGTGAAGTTGTTTTTTTCTTCACAGGCTTCTTTACACATAGCTCTTTAATTGTTTTAGCATAGATGGGAATGTCCTGGATGGCTTGGAGGAGCGAAATTTTTCTACAAAGATTTTTTAGTTCCCCTACAAGATCAAAATCTGGGTAAACAATCAGCTTAGGTATCGTTAACCTTTCGAGGAATGGGTGAGAAGTGACTATGAGTTCCTCGGGATCTTTATGCTAATCTATCTCTTCTCCTTGTTTTATTTTAGTATCAACTACAAGTGGTGGTATATGTATAGGTGGTGTTTCGATCTCAATTGATGGTTAATCCCTATTTTCCTCAGGGGTGATGATACATCTTGACCTTAATCTTAGTTCATTACATTCTTTCTGTACAATATATTAATCTGAGCTTTCAACAATTTTCACCATCTGAACCGGTCTGTTATTGGGATTTAGATTCGGTTGAGCTGGAAGTTGAGGGTGCAGAAGAGGCTAAGGATTTTGCTGTAATGGATAAGGAGCTGATAATGCAGGTTGAGATTAAGGACTTGTCCCCATAGGAGTATTGAATATTCCCAAAGGTCGCTGCCAATTTGTAGACTAGTTCAGATTTTGAGAAATGGAGGTAGGCCACTGGGATGGATAGGGATTACCTTACCAAACAGGAGTAAAAGGAGAATTTGGCTAGCTATTACCCAGAAAGGATTGTGTTGACCACGGTGTCATAGGGAATGGTTGAGGTTTCCAATTCGAGTAAGGTGATTAAACTTTCCATGCTGCCCTAGGGTTCTGTTGTTGATTAAACTGTGAAGAAGGAAAGAACTGGGATGCATCTTGTGACATACCTGTAGGTTTGGCCTGTCACTGTCGATGTTGGCTCATTAGATATACTTGTTCTATCTCTTCTTCTACTTCCTTGAACACTGCTTTCAGCCCTAGGAGTGATGGACATTGTTCAATGGCATGATCCTTGGTATAGATGGTGCATGTTTGAACCATGTCTAATGGACACTCCCATTGGTTGTGCTTCTTTCGACAGCGTGGGAAAAAAATGGCCAAGTTTTGTTTTGCTAAGGCTTGTTTCTGTTTAGCCTGTATCACATCCAGCTGTCTCGTGAGGGTTCTCAGGGTGTCCGTCTTGAAATATTCCAGGAGTTTACCGATTTCCATTCGTGTTACTCCTCTACTGTGTGGTTTATTTCCCCTGCTCATGGGACCTCGGCTTCTTGTTCCTATGCGTGTGCTCCCTAGTGAACACCTGATACACAAGGGAATGATTTCATAATAATCTTCTTGAGAAATACCCCTTTCCCCATTAAGTTTAGATTTTCTATCCACTCTTCCTTCATTCCTTTAATTAAGATAACTCTTAGGACTTCTTTTTGGTAAGGTATTGTGTGGATATCTCTGCAAGTTATAATGAAACCATTCGATGTATTCTTCTATAGCTTCATTATCCTTTGCAACCATCTTAAAGATTTCATCTTTTAGCTCCCTAGTCTTGAAAAGTCCTTGTATCTTGTTAGGAAGGAAGTCTTCATATCGTCCCAAGAATTAATAATACATCCACCGAAACCCATGAAATGTCTTAAAGCTACCCCTTTCAGAGTAGAAGGGAACAATTTTAGCTATTTAGGGTCAGTGGTGTAGTCATACCCTCTATAGAGGACATCAAATTCAAATAGGAAGGCATCAAGATCCTCTATTATCATCCCATGAAAAGTTGGGATGCTCTAGAGAAGAATAGCCTTCATGGGGGCATTAGCTACTTGGTTGACTATGGGGTATTCCAATGTCGAGGTTTAACCTTGAGGTGGTTGATTTTCCATTTGGTCAAAGATGTGGCAATATCCTTTAGGGATTTCAGGGGGTGCTTTTTGAATAAACAGAGGATTAGAAATCTGGGTTGGCTTTGCAACACTGCGTAGATCCGGAATCACAGGAGATCCTTGCTCTAATAGCCGAGGTCATACCTTAGCAGTTCCAGTGGCTTTTCCCTCTCCTTCTATTAAGTTACATGACTTTCCCTCTTGTAGAGGATTAGAATGTAAATTTGTTGTAATATGAAGACTCTGTTTAGATCCTCCAATTTGGCTTTGAATCTCAGTGTAAGCTACAGATGGTGAGCTTGCTACCTGAGGGATTACAGTAGGAATGTTTCCAGATACAGTCCGAAATCCTATTGATGCTTGAGACTCTGCTTTTCTTACAATTTCATCTATAAAGGTCGTTCTCCCAAGGTTCACCGATCCCTTGGGTTTTTTGGATTTAGGTGGGGGTTCTGATCTTTTTCTATCTTTCTATTCCTAGTCATTCATAAAAACCTATTCCTATTTAACCTCTAAGATTTTGTTGAAAAGAGGGTTGGTAAGCAAGCACTTTACTTGCTAGATATGCAAGTTCTTACCTCCCCTTTTTAAAACCCAATTCTTTTGTAGCAAGATAAAAATGAAATCACTTTGAAACACTCTCCCCGACAATGGTGCCAAAATGTTGGTGCACTAAGATGTCTTTTTATAGGCAATCTTAATTCCTACATTAATTGTCAATCCAAGGCAAGTCTTTTTATTTCAAGAGTGTTAGCACTATATATGTAGTGAATTGAATTCAGAGGTTAACTAATAATAAATTGTTGTAATTGCTAATCATTATCTCTTCAAACTCAATCCAAACAATTCTGAAAGAAGTAAATCTGAAAGAAATTCATAACATACTTCGCAATTCTACTTAACCTATTATGACAACAAAGGAATCAGAATACAATTGTAGAAATCAAACATGACAATCTGAAATGGAATTGAAACTAACTCACTTAATCATTAAAGAGAACTGCAACAATTGAACAACAAATGATAATTGAACCACAAATCCCAATTGAACATCAACTGCTAATTGAACAACAAATGATAATAGAACAACAAATGATATTAGAACAACAAATAACTATATTGCAGACAGCGATCAATTCTATCTTTGAAATCTATGATAACATTACTTGGAATGAATCAACGATCTAATGATAGGACTAACATAACAAATCCAACCAAAAGCATTTCTCATATATAACACATGGCTAAATTTGAATCTCGAATGAACAACAAAAGCAAATCGGAATCGACAATCCTCACGAATCAAAATGATATTAACTTAACACTAAAAAACAATAAAGAATAAAATAGAAAGGATTATAGCATAGGTGAAGTATTATATCTTCTCTTAACTGGGCCCAGAGTTGCCAGAAGTCTCTGCTATGAGATACTCGGAATATAATTATGGTTTAAATGCAATCTTCTTCATTAAAACGAATAACAGAGTTACATAATCACCAAAGTAATAGTATTATATGTCCAAAAGAATAATTATAAATTGTGACTTTCTGAACTAGTTGTGAAGTTTTCCTTTTGGCCTTATATATAACAATTAGAAAAGTAAATAGATAAAAATGAATCCTCAAGGTTAGGGGATCCTAAGTATTTCACAATACTCAATCTGATTCTATCATAAAATAGCATCGGTCTACTCGGTCTACCCTTTTTCTTTATAGGATGTTGTTGTTCTATCGACTGAACAACTTTCATCCAATTCTTGTCTTATGAACATAAAGATAGTAAAATTCAGTTTTTCCTGCTTAGATTTGTCTAATTTGTTACTGATTACTTTTTACCCAACTTTAGCTGTTATTTCCTGTACTTTTATCCATAAACAAATATAATGATGTGAGGATGAGTGTTAAATAAAGCTATTACCAAGGAGAAAACATACCTTTCTCTTGACCCAACAACCACCACCAAGATCCAGAAGATTGAGCCCAAAGATCCAGAGGAGGGGGAATGCATCTTCCACTCACAAATATGGGTGAAGAGTTCTCTGCTACAGTTAATTGTTTAAAGTGGAAGCCAAAAGAACCTCATTTCAGTAGAGGTCATGAAGCGCCTGTGCCTATCAACTGCAACACATCTGCAGTTATAAACCATTGGGTGGCTTCACAAAAGAAAATATTTTTGCATCTACCAGTAGTGTCACCTTCCATACAGCATCAAGCCCTTCATGGACGAGGTATTGTGTGATGTTTCTCCTCTTGAAGTTTGTGATGTATTATTAGGACAACCATAGTAGTGGAAGTGACATGTTGTATATGAGTCTAGACTTCGCTCTGTTATTATTTATTTGGGTAATAAGTCATGCAAGATATTTGTTTTCTTTCTAATTCGCTCTCAAAGTAAGGAAGGTCGTAGCCATATCCATGGCCCCTAGAAGGGTTCCTCCACGCAGCAGAGGTAGGTGGATAAGGTCATCGAAGAATACAGGGACATCTTCTTCTCACCCATAGGGGTACCCTTGCACTGTTAAGTCAAGCATTCGATCGATTTGACTCTGTTAGAGTTGGTCTGGTCAGTCCTCCGTCAGAGATCAAAACTCTTTATGCATTTCATGTTTAGGTGTCTAGCTCCATTCACCTAGCTGCATTTCGCTAGGGGCATGCCATAATATGACGAAGAAAGTCATGCTAATCATTCCCCCTCATGTCTGATCCCTGCTGGCTCAGGTCTTTTGTCAATAATCATCAAAGTCCATGACAGTCAAGGTCTGGTCGACAAAAGTCATTTCTATGTCTAGGTCTAGAGATTCATCAATTTGGTCTTTGAACATGTGTAGTAAAGACATGCAGGCCAGAGTGAGGCCCTTACACAATTATGATTCAGAGAGCTTCATCATCATGTGGATAGACTTCGACTCTTCTTCAAAACTCTGTTTTGAAGAAAAGTCAAATAGTGCCATTTATGACAAAGTTTTCAAAAAAGTCGTCAGTTGATTTCTTCAGATGCAGTCATGATTTCCATGGCCAAATGTCCTGTCATGCAATCCCTGCAAATAGTGCCGAAAATTTCATCATTTGAGCTAAAATTTCAAAGGGAAAGTGAAAATCAGTGTGTTTGTAAAGTCAGTGAAAAAAATGCAAAACACAACATTAGAAAAATGGGTTTTCAAGGAAGCAAAAATTAAACCCATCTCTTCCAAGGCTATATATACAAGTTTTCATCCAAATCAAAGGCAATGTGCTACTACAAGCCTTGGAGAAATGTTGCAAAGGTGTGAGTGTGCAATTGTGAGTGTTTGAGTGAGTTGGAGGTGACTTTAGAGGGCGCGACGCATATACCCAGGAGGACGGTGCACACAGAGGGCGCGACGCACACAGAGCTTGCCCGCAATTCAATTTTTCTAAGGGCGCGGCGCACTGGGCTTTGCGCGTGGCGCACACAAAGAAGGGCCGAAACAAGTGCCCAATCACTTCCAAATTTTGGTGAAGCCTATCAAATTGAGAGGTAGGCCTTATATCATCCCTTGCTCATCAAATTTTGTCAATGATATGGTGCATGTAGAAATGTTTGAAAGCCACCAAAATGCATAAAATCAACGATAAGAAATCAGCAAGAACCATGATGGCTAGGGTTGTTAAAATGTGTTGTTAATTCCAAGGTTTCATTCCACCCACCTTTTTCCGCCCACCTATAATTTTTCCCATCCTCCCTCTCTCATTTTTCCTAAAATCCCTACCCTAAACTACTACCAAACCCTCTCCCCTATCCCTCCACTATTTGGCCAACATGACACCCCAACCCTACCCTCTCAAAAACCCCAAACTCCTCCCATATCCCTAACAAATTTCTCCCTATAACCCCTATTCCCATTACATCACTCCCTTCCTAATACTCCCAGTTTCATTGTTCCCCTTGGCGACAGATATCACAAAGGCACCCAGCCTCACACCTTCATCAAAGGGCAACCTAATCACAGTCCACATTGCAGTCATGACGTCACAACATTCGTCAGAGTATGAGATGGAGACACAAAATGACTCATCCTCAGAAAAGTAGGCTCCCAGGAGACACCACAAGAGTGGCAAACATGTCAGGCATGAACCCACTACCCTCACTGAGTTACAAGCATGCCCTCTTGCCATGTCATGCTTCCAGCACCTATCATGTTTTGAATTTTGTCAAAGGGCGGAAAATGTTAGAGTTCATCATGAGTTGGCCCATTTATTTGTGCTTCATCTACATGGAGGTCAGTCTATCTTGGCCGAGGTCACTTTCACATTGACACTCGAAGCTATATTAGTGGCAACAGGTATACCAAATGTTGGAGAATAGTGGCATAAGAAGAAGAAGGTGGATAGGCAACACTATGGGCCTTACATCAAGGCCAGATTCTTGAGCCAGCTCACAAGATTCTTTCCCTTCAGATACTTGAAACATGAGTATGCTCCACTCATGAGATTGATCATGAAATACTTCAACTGTGAGGGGAGGTTCTCTCGACTATATGCCTATCACATCCAGTTGCTCATGCACTTTACCAGGGTGAGGATGATGAACCTCCCGTTTTTTATATGTAGGAACATAGAGAGGATGAACACCTTCATGTTGCATAAGACCCCTCAGCAGCAGCTTAACAGTGTGTACCACTTTGCTCTTATCCGGATTTTGGTAGATCATCAGTTGGGATTGCAGGGCATTGCTTGGGAGAAATTCATCTCCCATGACTTCTTCAGCACATCACAGGTACTATCAGAGCCAGAGCAGGAGATGGGTGGTCCTTCTCATTAGCATGAGCACCATGAGACCACTACCATGCCAGTTTTTGTTACAT
>APFE030649229.1:0-39627 GCA_000404065.3 Pinus taeda | reverse complement strand
TCAGTGTTCATTCTTCTGTTGAAAAGGATTCATGTTGTCCATGCCCTTTTCACCCTCTTACTCAATCTCTCCATTCCGCACTATCTTAAACTAAATTGCTAGGCTTTCCACCTATCTTGCCTCACGAAGTAATCCGTGCCTTTGTATTAAGTTCTCTGTTCCTTGAGGTCCATTGATCCCATACCATCCCAGAAACACAGTCATTCATAAAAATCACTTCTTATGTCCATATTCAGTTACTAGCCTAAGATAATAGTTCATTGTAAGTCATCTCAAGCCTTTTGGTTTATCTATTTACTGAGTGTGACTCGGAGAGAGCCCTCTCCTGTTCTGGTAGGGCTAGCTACCAGACTGAGCGTGGTTTGTGATTACCCTAAATTTTGCCTTCTTTCAGCCTAAGGCAGATTTAGGTGATAATATAGTGGTGACTCCACAGGGGACGAAATAAATCCCCTTGCTTCTTAATAATTATAATCTTCTGGATGATAAGTTTAGGATTTGATAGGCTGAGTAAAGTTGGTTGTGTCCTTTGATTTTTCTCAATAGCACGCTGGCTTCTAGAAGATACACTAGAGCTAATCCGGATCCCGACCCTCCGCACATCTACGAAAATCCCAATTTGATTTCAAGAATTCGTCGTCAAGAAAGCTCTATATCGCCCATTCTCAAATCCCATTCATGCCCAGACATTTTTGAGTATATTGAAGAGCTAGAGTTTGATGATCCGTTTGAATTATCGTTGTTCGAAACCAAGTCCGAAAGAGTGGTTGACTCTACTGTCCACAATCCACAGTTTCTTGTAGACTTGGAGATGAAAAGGGCTAACCAGTCAATTGATAACTACATAGTAGCTCAACTTCAAACTCAAATTGCTAGCCCCTTACAAACTGTGCACACTCCTCCAACACCTCCAAGGACAAATCCGCCGAGAGTGATGGCTGCCCATTTTGCACCTCTTGTTTTGCCTCAAGTTCTAGATGATATGCCCACAGATTACCAAAGAAAAATCCCATTTTTTGATGGCACTCCTAATGGCATCACTGCTCAGCAACATGTGGACAGAATGGCAGACTTCTACGAAATTCATGAGATTGATGCGGAGAATGTGGTAATGAGACTCTTTGTACAAACATTTGCAGGTGAAGTGAGGAACTGGTTCAAAGGTTTGCCGGCTGCTCATATCGCTACCTTGGCTGACCTACAAAGACAATTTTTAAACCGCTGGGAAGTGAAGAAGAATCCTCTTCAAATTCTGGGCGAATATGAGCAAATCAAAAGAAACGCTGGAGAGTTGTTCCAAGATTATTGCACTAGATTCAATACAGTTTACAATGAAATTCCAGATAATCTAAGGCCACCTGTGGGACTAGCCATGTTGAAGTTCTTGGATGGTTTTGATGCTAACATGGATTATCAATTGAGAGAAAGAGAACCAGCCACAATGGAAGACATGCAGAAGATAGAGGTCCGCATTGAAGCAAATTTGCTAACCAAGAGAGCTAGAGCAAAAGCAGAGAAGAAGGTCACTACAAAGGAAGAATCTTCCTCGGTAGATCAGCTACTTCAGAAGGTAGAGCAAATGCTTGAAAGAGTGAAACTTGACAAACCGGAGCCACAAGTTAGAAATCCTAACTTCCGTGGGCAGCAACAACCACAGTATAGAATAAGACAGAGAGATCAGCGAGCCCAAGAGCCAATTACACAATAGCCAGTGCAGACACATTTGCAACAAAATTTTGTGCATGGGCCAGAATCAGATGAGGATGAGAATGTAATAGGTGAAGAAAATCACCTCTCTACTCTTGATGATTTCCATGTTTATCTCACTGAAGAGGAGGAGTATGCAGAGAATTCAGTTGCACACAAAGATGTAGATTTCATTCTAGCAAGTGACACCGTCTTGGAGGAAGAATCAGATGAATACCAAAGAGGCTACATGAATGCTTTGACCGCCCAACAACAGTGATATTCACTTAGCAACAGAGATGTGCCAGTCAGACCCATTCAGAAAAAGAAGGATGTTGAAGCGTCAAAGAATGATTCAGTAGTTACACAAAGGAAAGGAAAGGAGGCGGTTGATCCGAAGAGCAGCAAATCAACATCAGCATAACCATCACATCAGCAAGTTGCATCGAAAGAAAAGGAGAGGAAAGAAATCCCAGTCAAAGAGGTAGAAAATATTCCCACTTTCAATTTAGAGAATGAGATTTCTAAATTGAATATATCCATCCCCTTGACTGAAATATTGAAGAACAACAGTTATAAAGGACAAGTATCTAAAATGTTGAATTTAGACCCAATGTCCGACATGGTGAATGTCGAAGATGATCAACCTGAAATTATTTTTGGGCCAGCATCAAATGGCGAGTCTCTTGATAGTGATGTGCCACCTTTTTACATCAGTTTAAGGTTGCACGATTTTGTGTTACATAACGCCATGTTCGATTCCAGAGCTTCTCACAATCTCATGCCCAAGGCAATCATGGATAAGCTTGGTCTGGACATCACCCGGAAATATCATGATATCTATTCATTTGATTCCAGCAGAGTAAGATGTATAGGTCTCATCAAAGACTTGGTTGTGAGTTTGGATCAGCTCCCAATGAAGAATGTTTTGATGGATGTTGTGGTAGCAGACATTCCTCCAAGGTTTGGCATGCTTCTTTCCAGGTCTTGGGTAGCGAAACTAAAGGGGACACTACAGCTAGATTTCTCCTATGCAACGATTCTAATGTTTGGACAAATGAGGAAATTGTATCGGGAACAAAAAATGAAGTACATGATCACAAGCAATGAGAAACCAATAAATCATCCTATTAACTATGTACATACAGATTTAGAGTCTTTTGTTTTGTATTCATATAGTTTAAATGATATAGACAGTCAGTTGGTAGAAGTAGATGATATTCCGGAGATAACAGAAAATTTCAGAGAAGTTTTGAAGAAAGAAGAACAAGAACAGCAGAACACCGTTGGGCAATCAGCTGAAAATAATGGACATCAAGCAGACAAGGCACAACAAACAGATTTCCAGCACTTGCAAGAGGAGGAAGAAGGTTTGTGGACCATGGATTTGGATGGAGCAGTGGGAAATGATGGCGATGGAATTGGAATTTGGGTACGCAGTCCTTTCTCCACCCCAAATAAAGTCCCTAGTAACGTACGGGTATGCTCTTACAAGTTGGCTTTTGAGTGTTCAAATAATGAAGCTGAGCATGAAGCTTTGATTGTTGGCATAAAGATTCTAAGAAAGCTGAATGCCAAGAGGATTTCAGTATATGGCGACTCCAAATTGGTTATCAAGCAGGTCAGAGGCGAATATCAAGTAAAGCATCCCAGGATGCGGGCCTACCGTAATGCAGTCCTAGACATTTTGAAACTATTTTCAGAATACACCTTGACATGTGTGCATCGTATACAAAATAGTATTGTTGACTTTCTTGCCAAGGCAGCAAGTAGTTTGAAGATCCCAATGAACTCTAGCAACAAATTTGAAATTCATGTCAAGCATCGTCCAACCATTCCAGACAATCAGAGATATTGGCAAGTGTTCCAAGATGATGAGGAGATTGATGATTTTCTGCAAAACAAAGGCAAGCTCAAAGAGACCTCAATTGATGAAGAAAATGACGATGGTAAAGGTAATGGTACAGATGAGGTACAGATCAATGAAATGGACGTATTGCAGCTGAAGAATAACATTATTCCCAAAGTCTTGATACCTCTAGAAGAACTCTTTGATCAAGATGATGTAGCCCGCAAGCCAACATTGTAGCCAACAGATAAGGGTGTGGAAGAGGTCAATATCGGAATAGCTGAAAATCCTAAATTGATAAAATTGTCCAAAGCATTGTCGCCAAAAGATCAAGGACAAATATATTAGTTTGATGTCTTCATTTGCAGATGTGTTTGCTTGGGACTATTTCGACTTAAAAACATATGCTACTAATATAATTCAGCACACTATACCCATCAAGCCCAATCAAAAACCATTCAGACAGAAATTGAGAAGGCTAAATCCAAAGTTGCTGCCATCTATTGAAAAGGCGATCAACAGGTTGTACAAATCAGGGATCATTATGCCAATCAGATTTTCAGATTGGATCTCTAACTTGGTGCCCATAAGGAAGAAGATAGGTGAGATTCACTTATGCATTGATTTTAGAAATCTCAACAAAGTTTCATTGAAGGACAACTATCCACTGCCCAAAATGGACCATATACTTCAGCGAGTAGTGGGAGCATCTCGTATGTCACTACTTGATGCTTATTCTGGATATAACCAAGTTTCTGTCCATGAGGATGACCGATACAAGACAGCGTTCACCACTCCATGGAGAACCTTTCATTACACTAAAATGCCTTTCGGTTTTAAGAATGCGGGTGCCACAATTCAGCGTGCAATGGACTTGGCTTTTGCAAATTAGAAGGATGTCTTTTTGGTGGTGTATTTGGATGATTTGACGGTGTTTTCCAAATCTGATGAAGAGCCCATGTACCATCTTAAAGTTGTCTTCCTAAAGTGTAGAAAATATGGCTTGTCACTGAATCCAAAGAAGAGCTTGTTTGCCATGGAAGAAGGCAAACTACTCGGGCACATTATCTCAAAAGATGGCATCCGTATTGACCCAGCACGTGAGCAAGCAATTCAGCAAATCGATCTACCCCGGAATAAAAAAGAGATGCAATCATTAAATGGTAAGATGAATTTCCTACACCGCTTTATAACCAATCTTGCTGAGCACCTAAGAGAGATGACAAACATGCTTAAGAAGGACAGCCAAGTGAAATGGATGGAGGAGGCTCTAAAATATTTCAATTTGGTCAGATTGGCTCTTTCCTCAGCTCCAGTTCTAGTCAGCCCGGACTATACTCGGGATTTCATATTGTTTTCATTTGCTTCAGAGCATACTATGGCAGTAGTGTTATTGAAGAAAAGAGATGATCATGAAAGACCCATTGCATTTTTCAGCAGAGCTATAAGAGACGCAGCCTTAAAATACAACATCATTGAGAAGCAAGCCCTTGCACTTGTGAAGGCATTGAAAGATTTTCAGGTGTATATTCTACATTCTCACATTCTGGCCTATGTTCCTAATGCTGTTGTAAAAGATGTTTTAGTGTAGACCGATCCGGAAGGAAGAGGAGGCAAATGGATTGCAGCCTTGCTGGAATATGATGTGGAAATAAAGCCCACAAAGCTGGTGAAAGGACAGGGATTGGCGAAGCTAATGGCTAAATCAAACTTGCATGCCTTGGACATAAATCTGATCGCTAGTATGTCTGATACGAATTATGTCCATGGTATTCAGATATCATATATGTGCTTAAAAATTTGTCACCATCGCCTGGCATGACTAGAAACAAAGCGAGAACACTCAAGTTGAAGGCTACCAGGTTTTGCATTCTTAATTCTGCACTATATTGGAAAGATCCCAGTGGCGTCTTGTTAAATTTTTTGGTGGAAAAGGAAGCGAAGAAAGTCATGGAGGACTGCCACCAGGGAGACTGTGGTGGTCAACTTTTTTGGATGTCAACAACAAACAAATTTCTGAGAGGAGGGTACTATTGGCCGACACTATTTGTTGATGTATATAAGATGGTCAAACGTTGTCATAAGTGTCAGATTTTTGAAGGAAATCAGAAGTTACAGCCTCTACCACTCAAGCCCATAGAGGCGAATGTCCCTTTCTAGCAATGGGGATTGGATTTCATTGGCGAAATTCATCCGGCCTCTTCCGGACAGCATAGATGGATCCTCACAGCCACAGATTATTTCAAGAAATGGATTGAGGCAATTCCCACCAGACAAGCTACAGATGTGATAATCATTTCATTCCTTGAAAATAACATCTTGTCTCTCTTTGGTTGTCTGAATAAGCTAATCACTAATAATGCAGCAACTTTCAAATCAAAAAGGATGGTAGAGTTTTGTCATAAATATCACAGCATTTTGGATCACTCAACTATATATTATCCACAAGGCAATGGATTGGTGGAATCTTCAAACAAATCATTGGTCAACATAATCAAGAAGCTGCTGGAAATAAATAAGAAGAGCTGGCATAAGAGGTTGCTAAATGCGCTTTGGGCAGATCGGGTCAGTCAGAAGAAGTCCATCGGTACGTCACCATTTGAGCTTGTTTATGGAGTTGATATAGTATTTCCTGCCTCTATCGCTGACCCGGTTGTCAAACTTCTTTAGGAGGCCAGTAGTAAAGAAGATCCCATGCAGAGAAGGTTGAATCAAATGGTCCACTTTGCAACAGACCAAAGAAGAAGTTTTCAAGAACACATCCAAATTGCAGGAGAAAATCAAGAAAATTTATGACAGAAAGGGAAAGGTCGAAAAATTTCAGGAGGACGATGTGGTGCTGAAGTGGGATGCAAGGAATGAGGAGAACGGAAAGCATGGTAAGTTCGAGAACATCTGGAAAGGTCCTTTCAAGATTGCAGCATATCGGGGGCAGAATGCCTTTCTTCTGAAGGAAATGAATGGGGAAGATTGTCCAGGAGGGCCGATCAATGGTCGGTTGCTCAAGTGGTACCATTTCTAAGTATTTAATGCTACTTCCACTGTCGTTGTAAATACCATTTTATTTGAGTTTGTTAGAGTTGGTCAAGTTAGCCTTTAAGTCATTTCAATGTCAAGTTTGAGTCAGTTTTTTGGTTATTTCTTTTTCATAAATGAGTCAGAGTCCTGTACTATTTATCAAAAAGATGAGTCCATAGCCCAATAGAAGAAGGCACTATCTAGCTCTTCTAGAGATCTTCTGTTCTTGGCACCTCCAAGGAGCTACCATCCCTGATTGGAGCCAATGTTAGAGTCAGTCTAGTCAGTCCTCCATCAGAGATCAAAACTCTTTATTCATTTCATTTTTTAGGTGTCCCGCTCTGTTCACCCAACTGCATTTTGCTAGGGGCATGCCATAATCTGATGGAGAAGGTGATGTTAGTCATTCCCCCTCATGTTTGGCTCCTGCTGGCTCAAGTCTTTTGTCAATAGTCATCAAAGTCCATGACAGTCAAGGTCTGGTCCTTTAAAGGACAAAAGTCATTTTCGATGTTTAGGTCTAGGGATTCATCAATTTGGCCTTTGAACATGTCCAATAAAGCTATGCAGGCCAGAGTGAGGCCCTTACACAATTATGATTCAGTGAGCTTCATCGTCATGTGGATAGACTTCGACTCTTCTTCAAAACTCTATTTTGAAGAAAAGTCAAACAATGTCATTTATTACAAAATTTTCAAAAAAGTTGTCAGTTGATTTCTTCAGATGCAGTCATGGTTTCCGTGGCCAAATGTCCTGTCGTGCAATCCCTGCAAAGAGTGCTGAAAATTTCATCATTTGAGCTAAAATTTCAAAGGGAAAGTGAAAATCAGTGTGTTTTAAAGTCAGTGAGAAAGTGTCAAAACATAACATTAGAAAAATGGGTTTTTGAGGAGGAAAAAATTTAACCCATCACTTCCAAAGCTATATATGCAAGTTTTCATCAAAATCAAAGGCATTGTGCTAATCCAAGCCTTGGAGAAATGTTGCAAAGGGTGTGAGTGTGCATCGTGAGTGTTTGAGTGAGTTGGAGGTAGTTTGAGGGAGCGCGACGCATATACTTAGGGGTGCGACGCACACACACGGCGCGGCGGACACAGAGCTTGCCCACAGTTCAAACTTTCCACAGGTGCGGCGCATACCCAGGGCATGACGCACTGGGTTTTGCGCGCGGCGCACACAGACCAGGGCTGAAACAAGGCCAAATCACCTCCAATTTTTTGTGAAGCCCACCAAATTGAAAGGTAGGCTCTTTGACATCATTTTTTCATCAAGTTTTATAAATGATATGGTGGTTTATAGAGATGTTTGAATGCAACCAAATTCTTAAAATCAACCATAAGAAATCACCAAAAACCATGATGGCTAGGGTTGCTAAGGTGGGTTGTTAGTGCCAAGGTTCCATTCCACCCATCATTTTCCCCTCACCTACCATTTTTCCTATCCTCCCTTTCTCATTTTCCTAATATCCACGCCCTAAATTACTACCAAACCCTCTCCCCTATCCCTCCACTATTTCGTCAACATAACATCCCAAACCCTACCTTGTTAAAACCCCAAACCCTACCCTGTCAAAATATCCAAACTCCTCCCATATCCCTAAACAAATTTCTCCCTATAACCCCTATTCCCATTACATTACTCCCTTCCTAATATCCCTATTTCATTGTTTCCCTTGGTGATACATATCACAAAGGCACCCAGCCTCACACCATCATCAAAGGGCAGCCTAGGTACAGTACAGACAACAATCATGACATCACAGCATTCATCAGAGTATGAGATGGAGACACAAAGTGGCTCATCCTCAGAAGAGCAGGCTCCCATGAGACATCACACGAGTGGAAAACATGTCAGGGATGAGCCCACTACCCTCACTGAATTACAAGCATGCCCTCTTGCCATGTCATGTCTCTAGCACCTAGCATGTTTTGAATTTTGTCAAAGGGTGGCAAATGTTAGAGTTCATCATGAGTTTGCCCGTCTATTTGTGCTTCATCTACATGGAGGTCAGTCTGTCTTGGCCGGGGTCACTTTCACATTGACACCCGAAACTATATCAGTGGCAACAGGTATACTGAATGTTGGAGAACATTGGAATAAGAAGAAGAAGGTGGATAGGAAACACTATGAGCCTTACATCAAGGCGAGATTCTTGAGTCAGCTCACAAGAGTCTTTCCCTTCAGATACTTGAAAGATGAGTATACTACACTCATGAGATTGATCATGAAATACTTCAGCTGTGAGGGGAGGTTCTCTCGACTATATGCCTATCACATCCGGTTGCTCATGCACTTTACCAGGGTGAGGATGATGAACCTCCCATTTTTGAAATGCAGGAACATAGAGAGGATGAACGCCTTCATGCTACATAAGACCCCTCAACAGCAGCTTAACAGTGTGTATCACTTTGCTCTTATCCGGATTTTGGTAGACCATCAGTTGGGATTGCAGGGCATTACTTGGGGGGACTTCATCTCCCGTGACTTCTTTCGCACATCACAGGTACTATCAGAGCCAGAGCAGGAGATGGGTGGTCCTTCTCATCAACAGGAGCACCATGAGACCACTACCATGCCAGTTTTTGTTACATATCAGAGAGGCAGTAGGCACTTGTTTGCAGCGGCAAAGCGAGTGTTATCTCCACCCAGGGTGGAAGGGGCCTCGCTTCCGGCATCAATGACATAGGTACTATACAAGGGCAAGAGGCCCGTGCATGATGAGGGGCCATCAGGTGGACAAGAGACCGATGTCATCCTCATTCAGGATGATGAGGCAGAGGTAGAAAATGCCCAACTTAGGATGACCATTCAGGAGCAGAACACGGAGATCCAAGGCTTGATACTCAATGTGGCAAGGGCCATATGGATCATTAAGTATCTGGAGCAGAGGAACAAGCAACTTAAGGACCAGCAGGCAATCATGGAGCTATAAAGCATCCGTGAGAATTGACAAGCTGCCCAGCAAAGGAGGATCGATCTCACTACCTTGGAGCAATGGATCAACAATGACCGTGAGTCATGGCTATAGCGGATCAATATCCACCTGGAGAGACTGTTGGAGAAGGCCAACAGAGACAAAACCATACTGAGGAGGATGGCTTGTCATTACAGGGCACGGAACATGAGTGCAAAGGCCCAGATAAGGAGCTTGAAGGCCAAATTGAGCATAGCAACAAAATAGGCAAAAGAGCAAGATCGGCTTCGAATCTTGGCTGAAGCTTCTGTGGCCCAGTATAGTAACCCTTAGAGAACCTCCAACCCAAATTTCAAGAAATTTGGGACAATTTTGGTCGTATGGAAATTTTTTGGCACAAACACAAGTTTTCTCTCTATATGCACCACTGGCGAGGCGTGTAGGATTGGGAGCTCCAAATGAGAAATGGTTTGCATTTTTGGATTTAGCATGCAAAATCACAACTACTGGCACTCGGGCAAGAAATTTGGGCATGATTTGAGTCTCCAGGAGGTCAAAAACACCTAGAAAATCGCCTCACTGCCCCTATTTTGACACATAGGAAGCAGTCTTGGGAGAATGAAGATTTTGAGGGGAAAATGAGCTCCAAATTCAAAGATTCCACTTGGGTTGGAAAGTAGACAGGACAAGCTTTCCAACAAGCACACTTGGGCACATTTTGGACTCCTTCAAGTGCCTCACAACTAGCCTCAAATTGGCATGGTGCATACAGAAAATGGCGTGGCGCATATAGAAAAAAGGCCCAATTTGCCTCTGTTTCGCGAAATTTCGATTCGCGACTTTTCATAAGTGAGCCCTCTCATCTACACTTCACTTTTTCAACACCAAAGGTGGATTTTAAAGTACTTTCACTCCATATGGGCATCTATCCAAGTGGCAAAGGAAGGCAAAGGGTCACCCAAGCCATTTGTCATGTTTGTGGCGTTGCACCTGTAGTTGATGTTTCGCTCTCCACCTTCATTTTGTAATGATTCGAGTAACTCCCCAACCCTTGGGCATTCTATCTCTTCATGGCGCATTCTAGATATTGTACACAAACTATTTGCAAAGGGTTGGTTGGCTTGTAACTTCTGGGAGACTGTGGGAAAGAAACTTTGTTTCTTCATTGTATATTTTGATAGAGGATTAACGAAAGGCAGTGACACTATTTCATGAGATTCATGTGGTTGTGAGTGTAGAAAATGTGTCCCTTATGTTTCATATGTATTTCGTTATGTTTCATAGTTCATTTCATATTCATTTCCAGTGAAATTTTCTAAGTAAGATGAGGTAGAATTCAATTTTATTGCTCCGCCTGTGGGAAAATTTCATGTTTAGTGTTCTTCTTCTGTTGAAAAGGATTCATGTTGCCAATGCCCTTTTCACCCTCCTAAGAAATCTCTCCATTCCGCGCTATCTCAAACGAAATTTCTAGACTTTCCACCTATCTTGCCTCACAAAGTAATCTGTGCCTTTGTATTTCATCCTCTACTCATTGCTGTCCGTTGGTCCCATACTATCCCAGAAACACAGTGATTCATAAAAATTACTCCTTGTATCCATATTCATTTACTAGCCTAAGATCAATATTTCACTATAATTCATCTTAGAACGTCTCGTTTATCTATTCACTGAGCGTGACTCAGAGAGAGCCCTCTCCTGCTCTGGTAGGGCTAGCTACCAGACTGAGCGTGGTTTGTCCTTACCCTGAATTTTGCCTTCCTTTAGCCTAAGGAAGATTTAGGTGCTAACAGGTCCTTCAATGTCTTCCACATTGAAAATGGAGTATCTTTCCCATGGATATTTGAGACAATATGGTTACGAACTCCCTCAAGGATGACAGTCTCACCTTCGCCATGCACTTCTTCCACTCAGCCAACTCTTGTCCATTAGTTGAAGTTGGCTTTGGAATTTCTTGATTAATGAATTCCTTCAAGCCATTGTCTTCTAATATAGCCTCCATTCTATCTTTCCATGCTATGTAATTCGGGCTACCTTAGAATGCCATTGGACATCCTTGAAGTATGATATGAATTTGATTTGCAGCTACAACCCCAAACTTCAAACTTCAAGTTCTCTTCTCAGTATACTATTCACAACTTTTATACCATGTAGAAAATATGTGATAGGTTAACTCGATAATGCAATATAAATCAAATCAGAATACTATAACATACTTCTACTATCAACTTGCAGAAGCCTAAATACTGAATTGAACAATATAACTAGAAGAAGAAGAATCAATGACACAATACACATGAAAATACTTTACGGAAAGTCTCAGATAAACATTCCACACTATTGTATTATCATATATGGTGGAAATACATGGAAATTATACAAATCCTTATCTCTCACAGCTAGCCAGCTCTCAGTACAATCCTCACAGATGCTCACATGTAATCGTGGCTTCTCTCCAGCCTTCCTCTCTACCCTCCAAGCTCCTATTTCCTTGCGTTTTTCCTTGTGGATGATTAGCCTATTAACAAGTGGAAAAAAAATCCTTCAAAAATGCACAATCCTCAACGATGAATCTTTGACTGCATGCATGAGTTTTCTCCATGATAAAAGACATGCAACTGATAATACATTGTCCTTGAACATTAATCTCAACTAGTTCTATCTCAGAATAGACATGCATAAGTTTCTGATGAGGGAATATTCAGTTAACTGGAGTAGCACTAGTTCAGTGCATTAATGCATCAACTGACTATTAACTCACTATTAGTTCCTCAAATAGTTTGGAACTAATTCAACTGGACTTAGCTCAGTCAACTGAGTTAACTAATCACAACTCAAATATAACTCAATCTTATCTCCTTAATCTAAGGGATAGCTCTTGCATGACTTCAGAAAGACTTCTAACTTGAATTCTGAAACTAATTAATTTAAAATAAATTAATTAATTATTTCCAAGTAGCTATTAAGACTAGATTCGATTTTAATTCATAATTTAATTCAAGGACAAACTAAATTGGAATATTCTTGCTGCCATATTTCAACAATTCTCTCGCATTCCTTTTACTTAAAAATAAATGTTTTAGAATTTTCCAGGATTTTGACGGCAACTACAATGGGAAAGAAGCATCATTGTTTTCAAACATAGTGCAATTTCATTTTTATCGATGTTGGCTCTGCGGTATAAAAATCACAGCTTTAGTTAGCATACAATTATATGTTATTTCTACTTCCTGAGTGTTGCATGGGTTCTATAACATTGATGTTTAAAATTAAATACATTTTATGGTTATGACCTCACCACTTCTTAATCATTCAAATCCATAAGGTGAAATCAATCACATTCCAGAGCAGAAACCCGTCAGTTCTAGATCAAAGCAGAGGATTCGAATTACACATTAAAACTTGTAGAAACAAAGTATCGCGGCATAAGCCGATCTTGTAGATTCACAGAATCTGAAGGGACACAATCTCTATTAGATATAAGGAAATATTCCAAGTGCAGGCACAGTTATGAATGCAACAAATCAAATTAATTTTGTAGTAGAAAGGAAAACATTGTAGCAAATCAAATAATGCCAATTTGAAGAAGGAAAGAGACTGTAACTAATTAAATAAACTTCACATAGTAAATGATAATTTAAATGTTGTCTAGTTTAAGAGATGTAGAGCAGTATCGAGATGGCCTGGTGGCCAACATAGCTTGCTTGCACCCTTTATGAGCAACCTAGTTCACACAAGAATTAAACCTAGGAGATGCATGAAATAGATAAACAAAGCATGGAAAGCAATGCATCGATTAACATTTAAAATCAGAATCTTTACATTATGCATACAAACACTTAACTCCAGCAAGTAGGATAAGTGATCCATAAGATATAATTTGCATGCTGATACATTGGGACCAGCGTCTCCTCCCTTTTGTGCGTTCCTTTTGTGCCTATGCATGCTCATGCTATCAACTGATTAATTGACTAACTCCCTTGCTCCAGGCAATTCAAAGCTTATATATAGGCATGTAATTACAATTTTGTCTTTTACATCAACCAATTGAAATATAGGAGGAGAAGATCATCGATCCCAAAAATTTGCAACGAATAAAATTAGGTTTTTAACTAAATGTCGAAATAGGAATTGATTCCGGTAAATTGTTCCTCTTTTCCTGGAATGATGTTGTGGGTGGACTGACTTCTTCCTCGAATTTCCAGAAACATTCTCATAGTGTAGCAGCTTAAGATCTGAAAGTTTCTTTGCAACTTATTATTCACAGAACAACTCATCTAAAAATTAAACACATGTAATATGTTGCAAGAGTCGTCCACATAATATCCATGAGAATATCAAGTTTCTATTAATCCTCTTGGATTTTGAATGATTTGACTATGTGTTTGGTGTGATACCCATAACCAGATCAAAAAGTTAAGTCACTACCGCTCACCCTAAATTTATCACATGTTTTCTAGAAATCTCACTGAGATGTTGGACTTCTTCCATTCCAGTTGTGCCATACCGTCATAAATGAGATGATCTACTTTTTGGTGATGTCAAGAGGATACTAAAAGCTAAGATTAATCTAAGCACACCGTTGGTGAAGGGCCATAAGCCCTTACAACTTCTTCATTGTCTTTGATAGCTTCCAATGCAACAGTAATTTCATAAGGAATCTTAATCCTTTATTCTTGATCCACTGCAATAATTGCACCATTTCATTCCTCTAGACAAAGCCCACAAGCTTCAATGTTAAAACACATACTTTCCATCATGATTTTGTCATAATTCATTCGCATAATTGCAGGACACATCTCTGGGCTACCAACAATTCGAATGAACCCTATGTAAGTGTTTATAGGCATTTACAAACTTTAGGTAGATGTCTATGTCATGAAATAACTCTGATTATTAAATCTGCACCTGCATGTACCTTTGATTTCAAATAGGAAAGGTCCTTTTGATAATCTTCATCAGTTGCACACATGTCATTCTTTATCATATAAGCACGGGCCTTTGAATAGCCAACAATTGTAATCCCAAAATAGTCACCATACTTCGATCTAATGTGCTTAAATAGATTGAAAGCACATGTGAATCCACCCTCAACTTGGAAAAACTTTTCGGGCATTCAGAATCCCCTATGGTTACCTCATTCACTGCATACCTGGGAAGCTCTCTAGACATGTTACACAAGCCAATGAGATAGTCTTGAATGTCAAGCCTAAATTTTTATGGATTTAATCTAAGTGCATTTTGTGTTTCATTATATGACATAAGTCTTCCCATCTCCATTCAATGAAGGTAAAGAATTAGAAAGACTACAGTATTAGTTTTGATCATGATACCTGTAATATTGTCCTGGAGTTCCTTTGATGACTTTCGCAAGATTTCCATACAGCTCCTTTAGTTTCCCAATGTTTCTCTTTGCCTTCTTCAACATATCAGGAGAACGAGATGAATAGAAAACTTGGAGAAGATCAGCCTACATCACATGAGTGATAGAGTCAATATCAGTAACAATAATGTGAAAGCACTCCCTCAAGTTTCCAAACTCTTCAACCTGTTGCTTGAACTTCTCAAATTGTTGCTCCATTATTTCTCTATCTGCCAAACTAGTGGAAATAGAAAGCGTTTTCCTGGAGCTTAAACCATATTTTGCACAAAGATCGAATGGATGATTCCAAATATTCTAGTTGATGCAAGTGTATGCAGAACATTCTGTCTTCCCATCATTCCTCTGTCGTTGACGTGGAACACCTAGATAATGAAAACCAACTAAGAACTAAGTAACACTAGAACAAGAACTGTACAAGATCAAAACACCCATATTTGAATGATTAACATATCTATGCATTCCTTGACTCTAGTGCAGGAATGCGAGTGTAGTCTAGAAACTCTTGAGAGTGTAGGAAGCCCACTGTAATTGGTGTAGGAATCCCAATTTGTACAAGAATCTGTTGCATGGTACAAGAATCTATTGCATTGTCCAAGAAGGTAAATGCAAGACCAAAGCCTATATAAAAGCATGATCGAACCAGTTTTAAACTTGCAAGAACATGAGTGTAGTCAAGAAACTCTTCAGAGTGCAGGAAACCCATAGTAACTGGTGTAGGAATCCCAATTGGTACAAGAATCTATTGCATGGTACATGAATCTATTGCATTGTCCAAGAATGTAAATGCAGGACCAAACCCTGTATAAAAGCATGATTGAACGAGTTTTAAACCTACAACATACAAACCCTTATTAATAATGTTTTAATATTGATAAAACAAGGGAAGTAACGAATACTCTCGAAAATAATCATTTATCCAAACAACAATATGAGGTATTTCGAGTAAAAATAAGACAAAATGGAGGCCAAACACCCCCCCATGTCAACCATATTGCATGTCCTCATGCAAGGAAATCAGGTATTGTTTCTTCCTTGCAAAAAAACAAAATAAAAAACATTTATAGGCATTCATAATGATGTCCCTGCAATTTTGTGTGATCACATTTTCAGCGCTAGATAAAGTTTGCTCTAAAAACAGTGAGTCTACTAGACTCTTTATTTGTTTAGACTAATTTCCAGAATATCTAACATAAGGGCTACCATAAAAATACTAAGTTGCAAGCATGGTGTTATTACTCAAATATAATAGCCATCTCTTAAAATGTTCAAAAAAATATCTTGGAGGCATCCCTGATTAGAGGTTACACTTTAATATCCTCATTGTAGATATGAGCGACATGATTTAAAAGCCATGGTTTTAAAAGTAAACATAGTAATACCTTCCCATAGTGACCATTTTACCATTATCCATGTATAGTTGAAGCTCCTCTTGTCTGGGCACAACGAATTACCTGCACTAGGGGTCCCATGTCCATAAAAATCATTCCAAAAAGATAGAACTCCAAGGTATAACAACAGAAGGATTTTAAAGCCATTCTCAAAGAGATTGATAATGAGTTTAGAGGAAAGCAAAAACAACCAAGTAAATTATAGTGTATAATTAAATTTAATACCACAGGCATGGCCCTATTGCCACTAGGTGTCTACAGCCTCGATATGGATACCTTTTAACCTTATGAAATCCTTTTGTCCCACTTATTAGATATAGATTTAGAGTTATTTAAAAGCATTTACATTTTTTTTTCTCTTTTTAGAAGTTAATTGAAGGTCATTTCCCTAGCTTGGGAACTAGCTAACAACATTTGCATTCAAAATAACTAACAATAATGAAAAACCCGACTCATGATGAGACCTTTTTTCTTCCATCTTTTTCAACTAAAAGCCATTACCCTGGCTTAGTGACTAGTAACGGTAATGTCATTCTCCTTAGGACCAATGATCATAGTAGGTTGGATCATAATGAGACCTCCTATCCCTCAATTAATTCGTTTTGTTAAAAAAAAAAAACTTTGATTACGATTAACCTCAGATAGGTTACCTAATTGGTGGAGAAGCAGATCTACTCTTTAAGAGTGCATGATGGTGTGAAAAGTTTTTAATTACTACTCTTTACTAGTTGGTCAAGCTACCCTAAAGACTTATTTAAAAATAATATGAGATAATGACTAAAAGTATTCCTTGAGTTGGTCATGCCATGGTTCTTTATGAAATATTATTAGAGTTTTGTAGGCGTTGTCCACCATAGGAGGTTTTTCACCGATCCCTTTGAAGAGGGACTTGAAAATATTTTCTAGATGGTAGTTTGTTAGAATAGGAGAGAAGTAGTATATGTAACTTATAACAATACCCTTCAGCAACATATTGATCAACAATCAAAGTCACTTTAAAATATGAGGCATTAAGTGTGAAGTTCTTCTAACAAGTCTTACCATGAGAGTGCATAATAATAGAAATTTCCAAAGTTGTGCTTTTAGGGAATCACAAGTTCAAGAGTGTTGTTATACATCTTTACTCATTACTCTTGTATTACCCTACCCTATTTTTAAATAGAATATCACCTTTAAGTTTAGGAGTACTTCCAACGAAGCCATGTGCATAACAAAATGTTGAATAGCATTTAGTTTTAAAGAATAGACTTCAAGACATACGAAAGCGTGAGAAAGTAGTTGCTTCAACTGATATGGTACCAAGAGTTTCCAAATGATGAGTAAATAAGGTGGCTTGATGACTGCTGGATACCAGGATTCAATGGAATCCACATATTTATGATTCTCCAACTAATACAAGCCTTCCATAGTTTGATAGTCATTCTCTTGGAGGCACAAAGAATCTATTGAGAGACAAAAGATAAATCCCTCAATTTCAAGCTCAAATATTTGATTTTCAAATTGACAAGAATGGTTGAGAGAGATTCTAGGCTTTTCAATTTTAACAACATTCTGAGAGCAAGTCATAATGAAATATTTCTCCTTTGGTGGTATTTTAATTATATCTTCCTTGGGTAATATTTTTGTAGTAATTGGGGAAGTTTCAAAATTCATTCCCTTTCCCAACATGGAAGATGTGACATTTTGTTTGATAATGGAAAGAATAGCTGTTTCAAATTTTTTTTCAACCTGATGGTTTAGATTAGGGTTTAAGGTATGGTTTGGGCTAGGTTTTTAGTTAAGGCTAGGACTAAGATTTGGATTTGAATTAGGGTTAGGCTTTGAACTAGGGTTGGATCTAGGTTTTGGATTAATACTAGGGTTAGTTATAGGGTATGGACTAGGGTTAGGGTATGGTCTAGGGTTAGGGTATGAACTAGGGTTTGGGTTAGGACAAGGGTATGGATTAGGGCTAGGGTATGAATCAAGGCTAGGATAAGGATATGGACTAGGGTTAGGGAAAGGATTACGGTATGGGTTAGGGCTAGGGTATGGATTAAGGTTAGGATAAGGGTACATACTAGGGTTTGGGTTAGGACTATGGTATGGATTAGGGCTAGGGTATGGATTAAGGCTAGGATAACGGTATGTACTAGGTTTAGGGTATGGATTAGGGCTAGGGTAAGGATTAAGGCTAGGATAAGGGTATGGACTAGGGTTAGGGCAAGTATTAGGGTAAGCTTTCACATGCAGCTCGAACCATGGAGGAGGATGACTTGATGGTGCATTGGAAATGAATTGAGGTTGTTATTGATGCTCAAGTGATTGAATTTTCATGGGAGATTTCCCTAGAGAGAAGCATCCAAATGATCCTTGAGGCCATGGAGATATCTGGCTTGAGGATAAGGGCCAAGGAGAGGTCCACTGCGACCATGAAGCATGGTGTTCAATTGGACGCGGATTAAAAGTTTGCCATGAAACTACAGGATTATAAACATGTTGAAGAACCTGCTCAAGATAATAAACATTATTCCAAGTATCAAATGGTGATGGATTTTGAGTTGTAACTGGTAGTCAATTTGATTCCTTCCTGGATTTCATAAGTGCCTTTAGTAATCCTGGCAGTGATGGAAAATGTTCTGTTGAATGGTCCTCTTCACAAATTGTGTAAACCTTCAGGCTATTAAGTGGATAGTTTCCAAGGAAGTGTTTCTTTCTACGGTTGGCGCAAAAGATAAGCAGTCGTTTGTCATCCTTCTTCCGCTCTTCCTGCAAATCATCCAATTTTGAAAACAAATCACTAATAATATCATTCTTATGTTTAATCAAAATATTAAATTTTGCACTTGTTAATTCTTCATTGGATGATTTGTATGTCTCTGTAACAATATAAAAACTCCTCATTTGAACGATTCCTCAAAATACCATTTTCCTGTTTTTAACAAGCCAACTACTACATTTGTTAGCACATGAATAGTGTGTGTATATATATATATATATATCTGTAGTGTGGGGAGTTATTACAACATCAAAGAAAATGAGAAACCTTAAAGCAAGAAAGGAGGAAAGAAATAAATTCAAAGAACATAAAATTGCAAGAGAAACTAGGTGAAGGAAAAAAAAATGATATAGGTCACCAAGGTCAATCCCTAAGCACCTCCATCGCAACGACATAAAAATATTGGGTGCAGTATAGGGTCTATCAATGTATCGACATTTAATTTTAATTCTATATAGTTCGTGAACTTAGAGATGCAACATTGGAAATGCCAAAGAGAACCCTTGGCAACCTGCAAAACAAATCCTAGTCTATCTTGCGCATTAATCTTGACAATAAATGAAATCTTGCATAAAAAGAAAATTCAAGAAACACCAATCCAAACAATTAAAATCATGTAGGAAATAAAAGGCAATCCTGTACTATTTAGCAATGTGAAAGGAAATTCTCAGTACGAGAAAACAGAAGGGAAATCATAACTAGAAATGAAGCAATGCTGACACAATATATAAAAGACTGTAAATGATGGAATAAATTCAAGAGAAATTCAAAACCATTCTACGTATGGTAATTCTACCGCATCTATCTCTGTGTAAAATTAACCTGAAGGAATTGGAAAAATTTACTATGTAAATAAACCTATGAAAGAAATGGATTCAATATATATTCTCTCACCTTCCTTGTCCCTAATAGTAATTCTTTTAGAATTTTCCAGAAGTTTGAAGGAAACTACAATGGAATGAAGCACCTTGAGTGTTACATGGGTTCTGTAACATCGATGTTTAAAATTAAATACATTTTATGGTTATGATCTCACCACTTCTTAATCATTCAAATCGATAAGGTGAAACCGATCACATGCCAGAGCACAAACCCATCAGTTCTATATCAAAGCAAAGGATTCCAAATGCACATTAAAACATGAAGAAACAATGTATTACAGTATAAGCCGATCTTGAAGTTCAGACAATTTGGAGGGACATAATATTTACTCGATATAAGGAAATATTTTGAGTGCAAGCACAATTATTACTGCAACAAATCAAATTAATTTTGTAGCTGAAAGGAAAACATTGCAGCAAATCAAATAACACTAATTTGAAGAAGGAAAGATACTGTAACTAATTAAATAAACTTTACACCGTAAATGATAATTTTAATGTTGTCTAATTTAAGAGATGTCGAGTCATGTCGAGTTGGTCTTGCGGCCAAGCCAACTAGCTCAAACCCCCTATGAGTGACCTGGTTCACTCAAGAATTAAAGCTATCAGATGCATGAAATAGATAAATAGAGAAAAGAAATAAATTAAACGACTAACATTTAAAATCACAATGCTTACATTATGCAGACAAGGACTTAACTCCAGCGAGCAGGAGAGGTGATCGATAAGATATAATTTTTGTAATGCTACATTGGGACTAACTTCTCCTCACTCCTACACATTCCTTCTGTGCCTTTGTGTGCTTATGCTATTGACCGATTAATTGGCTAACTCCCTTGCTCCAAGCAATTTTAAGCTTATATATAGGCATCTAATTACTATTTGGGATTTTACATCAGCCAATTGAAATATAGGAGGGGTAGATCATCGATCTCAACAATTTTTCAGGAATAAAATTAGGTTTCTAACTAAATCCCAAAATAGGAATTGATTCTGGTAAATTATGTTGAAAAATGTGCAACAATAAATGCTAAATTTAGAATGTGCTAAAAATAGACCTGCGAAAAATAGCATGTCTAAAAATAATAGTTTGGCCAGTAAGGTCATTGGCCACATTAGGTGAGAGGAGAAGCCGCTAAAAATAGAAAGTTCTAAAAACAAAATTTATGGGTCCCTTCCTATTTATAGCAGTCCCTAGTCTATCTAGAGGAAGAAAAATTAATTAATTAATTTAGTTGAGTTAACTAGTAAAGGAAATTTGAATTTGAAGTCTTTGTGAGCATGCACATGACTTGTCCCGCTGATTGAGGAATTTATCCTTAATTTCCTCCACTGATTGAGGGAATAAGTATGAGTTCTATAATGAGAGAATCAATTGACTTAGTTCTAACTAGTCAAGTCCAGTTGGATTATTTTAACAAGTTGTTAAAATAATAAAATATAGTTTGTTAATGCTTGCATGCATGTGACAACTATTATTTTAGATAATTGACGATTCACTCATGGATAATTGTTGCATGTCAATTCTGTTAGAGACACAGTTGGGATCAGATGTGGGACAGTGTACTATCAAATGCTTGACTATTTCTAGTAAGTAGTTTTTGCATGGTTGAGGAACTAGTGTCCTCAAGGATTGCGTAGTTGGACCATTGGTTGACTTGGTATGTTTGGAATTAATTGCATATGCTTTTGCTATTATTTCCTAAGCAAACCTCTCAAGGAAATAGGGATTGGACCATAGGTAAAGCCTTTATATACAGGGCTTGGTTGGTTCATGAGACATATCTTCATGTCTTCATAGCTCATTGAGAATTGAATAGCTTGAGAGTTAATTCTTTTGTATTGTGAAGAGGATTTCCACTTGATTGATAATACATGGTTGGGGGTTTTACGGTGGTGCTTTCCCCTGGATATATCTTGTGTTATGTGTGATTATTTCTCTTGATCAGTTATGCATCTTTCTACTTGATGTTGCTCATGAATTGGATTTTTCTTCTGCTTAATGTTTTGTAGAAGTAGAATAAGTATTATTCTTTAGGAAATTGCATATATATTGGTTTGTTCTACAGGTGAAATTTCTACATGGTATCAGAGCATAGGTGATAAAGCAAGAACAGTATACTAAGAGGAGATTTCAAAGTTTTGAGTTTTGGGTCGAGAGTTTGCAGAGGAGATCTGAAAATTTTTGTACAAAACTTTCAGAAATAAATAGTAGATTTGGATTCCCTGCGGAAAATTACCCCAAAAAAAAAAAAAAACCGGCTAAATCGGAGTTGGGATGAGGGAGATATCATTGATTTAAAATCAGCTTCTTTTCTAGAAAATTTCGTGAGAGCAGGGAAGTGGAAATAGATTGGTGTGCTCGCCAAGAGCCTATATGCACTTGAGGTACAAGTTGCATGTAAACCCTTGAGGAGCAAGGCATGGTTAGAGACTTGGTGGTTGAGAGGGAGGGTATATTACCTCTCAACATGCAACACCAGAAGAAGTTTGAGATGATTTTGGAGGAGCCACGATTGGTGCAGCAACTTCAAGAGGTTGTGGAGCAGCCCCAGCAAGGGAAGCTGAGAGGAGATTAGATAGAGACATCCACTCATGGAAATACCTCTAGTAGGGGGAAGCTTCGAGCCAGGTGGGTAGAGGGATCACATGCAACCATACCTCCAGGTAGGAGGTGGGGCAATGTAGAGTGATTGTCCCAAGGAGGACAAGTAGGATCCTTGAGGTACCCACCTCTTGGATGAGACCTTGCTACAGGAGCCCCGACGTGGAGTAGCAGGAATTGACTGATTGGGTAGAGACAAATGTGGATGGAGCGGCAGAGAGAGCGACAGTGCAGGGAATCCCAAGACAGTGCATAGCTAGCAAGCTGCAACAATGCAAGAGGCACAAGTGTTTTACACAGTGCTAGGTGGCACAGAGAGGTGTGCAATGGTGCGAGATGCATGTAGATGTTGCAGTAGCACAGATGTCAGAGAGGGAGCACTTGTCAACAGCAGGTAGAGCTTCAACATCAAAATATGTTCCTAGCCCAATAGAGTGGTCAGTTGGGAGTGTTTTTGTTCCAAGTGTTGTTGGAGCAAGTGGACCGAGTAGATCTGTTGCATGCAGAATATTCCAAAGTTACAGGTTCGTGTTCGAGAGAAAGCCTTTCTTGTTGAGAGGGAGTGTTGAAAAATGTCCAAGAAATGTTAAATTTAGAATGTGCTAAAAATAGACCTGCTAAAAATAGCATGTCTAAGAATAGCATGTCTAAAAATAACAGTTTGGTCAGTGAGGTCATTGGCCACATTGGGTGAGAGGTGAAACTGCTAAAAATATAAAGTTCTAAAAATAGCATTTCTGGGTCCCTTCCTATTTATAGCAGTTCCTAGTCTATCTATAGGAAGAAAAATTAATTTTGGTCTTAACAGCAGTTGGAAATATTAATTAATTAATTCAGTTGAGTTAATTAGTTAAGGAAATTCGAATTTGAAGTATTTGCGAGCATGCACATCGGTTGTCCCACTGATTGAGGAATTTATCCTTAATTTCCTCCACTGATTGAGGGAATAAGTATGAGTTCTGTAATGAGAGAATCAGTTGACTTAGTTCTAACTAGTCAAGTCCAGTTAGATTATTTTAACAAGTTGTTAAAATAATAAAATATAGTTTGTTAATGCTTGCATTCATGTGACAACTATTATTTTAGATAACTGAGGATTCACTCATGGATAATTGTTGCATGTCAGTTCTGTCAGAGACCTAGTTGAGATTAGATGTGGGACAATGTACTATTAGATGCTTGACTATTTCTAGTAAGTAGCTTTTTCATGGTTGAGGAACTAGTGTCCTCAAGGATTGCGTAGTTGGACCATTGGTTGACTTGGTATGTTTGGAATTAATTGCATATGCTTTCGCTATTATTTTCTAGGCAAATTGCACAAGGAAATAGGGATTGGACCATAGGTAAAGCCTTTATATACAAGGCTTGGTTGGATCATGAGACATATCTTCATATATTCATAGTTCATTGAGAACTGAATAGCTTGAGAGCTAATTCTTTTGTATTGTGAAGAGGATTTGCACTTGATTGATAATAAATGGTTGGGGGTTTTATGCTGGTTCTTTACCCTGGACATATCTTGTGTTATGTGTGATTATTTCTCTTGATAAATTATGCATGTTTCTACTTGATTTTGTTCATGAATTCGGTTTTGCTTCCGCTTAATGTTTTGTAGAAGTATAACAAGTATTATGCTTTAGGACATTGCATATATCGGTTTGTTCTATAGGTGAAATTTCTACAAAGCATTCCTCTTTTCCTGGAATGATGTTGTGGGTGGACTAAATTCTTCTTTGAACTTCTAGAAACATTGTCATAGTGCAGTAGCTTAAGATCTAAAAGTTGTTCTGCAATTTATTATTCAGAGAACAACTCACCTGGAAATTAAATGCAAGCAATCCGTTGCAAGAGCCATCCACATCGTATCCATGAGAATATCACATTGCTATTAATCCTTGTGGATTCTAAATGATTTTATTGTGTGTTTGGTGTGATACCCATCACCAGATCAGAAATTTAAGTCACTGCCGGCTCGCCCTAAATTTATCACATGTTTTCTGGAAAGCTTCCTGAGATGTCAGTACTGCTTCCATCGCAACGACGCCAAAATATTGGGTGCAGTATAGGGTCTATCAATGTATCGACATTTAATTGTCAATCCAGATAGTTCGTGAACTTAGAGATGCAACATTGGAAATGCCAAAGAGAACCCTTGGCAACCTGCAAAACAAATCCTAGTCTATCTTGCGCATTAATCTTGACAATAAATGAAATCTTGCACAAACAGAAAATTCAAGAAACACCAATCCAAACAATTAAAATCATGTAGGAAATAAAAGGCAATCATGTACTATTTAGCAATATGAAAGGAAATTCTCAGTACGAGAAAACAGAAGGGAAATCAGAACTAGAAATGAAGCAATGCTAGCACAATATATAAAAGACTGTAAATGATGGAATAAATTCAAGAGAAATTCAAAACCATTCTACCTATGGTAATTCTACCGCATCTATCTCTGTGTAAAATTAACCTAAAGGAATTGGAAAAATTTACTATGTAAATAAACCTATGAAAGAAATGGATTCAATATATATTCTCTCACCTTCCTTATCCCTAATAGTAATTCTTTTAGAATTGTCCAGAAGTTTGAAGGAAAATACAATGGAAAGAAACACCTTGAGTGTTACATGGGTTCTGTAACATCGATGTTTAAAATTAAATACATTTGATGGTTATGATCTCACCACTTCTTAATCATTCAAATCAATAAGGTGAAACCGATCACATGCCAGAGCACAAACCCATCAGTTCTATATCAAAGCAAAGGATTCCAAATGCACATTAAAACTTGAAGAAACAATGTATTACAGCATAAGCTGATCTTGTAAGTTCAGACAATTTGGAGGGACATAATATTTATTCGATATAAGGAAATATTTTGAGTGCAAGCACAATTATTAATGCAACAAATCAAATTAATTTTGTAGCTGAAAGGAAAACATTGCAGCAAATCAAATAACACCAATTTGAAGAAGGAAAGAGACTGTAAACAATTAAATAAACTTCACACCGTAAATGATAATTTTAATGCTGTCTAATTTAAGAGATGTAGAGTGGTGTCGAGTTGGTCTCGCGGCCAATCCAACTAGCTCAAACCCCCTATGAGTGACCTAGTTCACTCAAGAATTAAAGCTATCAGATGCATGAAATAGATAAATAGAGAAAAGCAAGAAATGCAACGATTAACATTTAAAATCACAATGCTTACATTATGCAGACAAGGACTTAACTCCAGCGAGCAGGAGAGGTGATCGATAAGATATAATTTTTGTAATGCTACATTGGGACTAACTTCTCCTGCCTCCTACACATTCCTTCTGTGCCTTTGTGTGCTTATGCTATCGACCGATTAATTGGCTAACTCCCTTGCTCCAGGCAATTTTAAGCTTATATATAGGCATCTAATTACTATTTGGGATTTTACATCAGCCAACTGAAATATAGGAGGGGTAGATCATCGATCTCAACAATTTTTCAGGAATAAAATTAGGTTTCTAACTAAATCTCAAAATAGGAATTGATTCTGGTAAATTATGTTGAAAAATGTGCAACAACAAATGTTAAATTTAGAATGTGCTAAAAATAGACCTGCTAAAAATAGCATGTCTAAAAATAATAGTTTGGCCAGTAAGGTCATTTGCCACATTAGGTGAGAGGTGAAGCCGCTAAAAATAGAAAGTTCTAAAAATAACATTTATGGGTCCCTTCCTATTTATAGCAGTCCCTAGTCTATCTAGAGGAAGAAAAATTAATTTTGGTCTTAACAGCAGTTGGAAATATTAATTAATTACTTTAGTTGAGTTAACTAGTAAAGGAAATTTGAATTTGAAGTCTTTGTGAGCATGCACATGACTTGTCCCGCTGATTGAGGAATTTATCCTTAATTTCCTCCACTGATTGAGGGAATAAGTATGAGTTCTATAATGAGAGAATCAATTGACTTAGTTCTAACTAGTCAAGTCCAGTTGGATTATTTTAACAAGTTGTTAAAATAATAAAATATAGTTTGTTAATGCTTGCATGCATGTGACAACTATTATTTTAGATAATTGACGATTCACTCATGGATAATTGTTGCATGTCAATTCTGTTAGAGACACAGTTGGGATCAGATGTGGGACAGTGTACTATCAAATGCTTGACTATTTCTAGTAAGTAGTTTTTGAATGGTTGAGGAACTAGTGTCCTTAAGGATTGCGTAGTTGGACCATTGGTTGACTTGGTATGTTTGGAATTAATTGCATATGCTTTTGCTATTATTTCCTAAGCAAACCTCGCAAGCAAATAGGGATTGGACCATAGGTAAAGCCTTTATATATAGGGCTTGGTTGGTTCATGAGACATATCTTCATGTCTTCATAGTTCATTGAGAACTGAATAGCTTGAGAGTTAATTCTTTTGTATTGTGAAGAGGATTTCCACTTGATTGATAATACATGGTTGGGGGTTTTACTGTGGTGCTTTCCCCTGGATATATCTTGTGTTATGTGTGATTATTTCTCTTGATCAGTTATGCATCTTTCTACTTGATGTTGCTCATGAATTGGATTTTTCTTCCGCTTAATGTTTTGTAGAAGTAGAATAAGTATTATTCTTTAGGAAATTGCATATATATCGGTTTGTTCTACATGTGAAATTTCTACATGGTATCGGAGCATAGGTGATAAAGCAAGAACAGTATACTAAGAGGAGATTTCAAAGTTTTGAGTTTTGGTTCGAGAGTTTGCAGAGGAGATCTGAAAGTTTTTGTACAAAACTTTTAGAAATAAATAGCAGATTTGGATTCCTTGCAGAAAATTACCCCCCAAAAAAAAAAATCGGCTAAATTGGAGTTGGGATGAGGGAGATATCGCTGATTTAAAATCAGCTTCTTTTCTAGAAAATTTCATGATAGCAGGGAAGTGGAAATAGATTGGTGTGCTCGCCAAGAGCCTATATGCACTTGAGGTACAAGTTGCATGTAAAGCCTTGAGGAGCAAGGCATGGTTAGAGACTTGGTGGTTGAGAGGGAGGGTATATTACCTCTCAACATGCAACACCAGAAGAAGTCGGAGATGATTGTGGAGGAGCCACGATTGGTGCAGCAACTTCAAGAGGTTGTGGAGCAGCCACAACAGGGGAAGCTGAGAGGAGATCGGGTAGAGACATCTACTCATGCAAATACCTCTTGTAGGGGGAAGCTTCGAGTCAGGTGGGTAGAGGGATCACATGCAACCATACCTCCAGGTAGGAGGTGGGGCAATGTAGAGTGATTGTCCCAAGGAAGACGAGCAGGATCCTTGAGGTACCCACCTCTTGGATGAGACCTTGCTACAGGAGCCCTGACGTGGAGTAGCAGGAATTGACTGATTGGGTAGAGACAAATGTGGATGGAGCGGCAAAGAGAGTGGCAGTGCAGGGAATCCCAAGACAGTGCATAGCTAGCAAGCTGCAACAATGCAAGAGGCACAAGTGTTTTGCACAGTGCTAGGTGGCACAGAGAGGTGTGGAATGGTGCGAGATGCATGGAGATGTTGCAGTAGCGCAGATGTCAGACAGGGAGCACTTGTCAACAGCAGGTAGAGCTTCAACATCAGAATATGTTCCTAGCCCAACAGAGTGGTCAGTTGGGAGTGTTTTTGTTCCAAGTGTTGTTGGAGCAAGTGGATCGGGTAGATGTGTTGCATGCAGAATATTCCAGAGTTACAGGTTCGTGTTCGAGAGAAAGCCTTTCTTGTTGAGAGGGAGTGTTGAAAAATGTGCAAGAAATGTTAAATTTAGAATTTGCTAAAAATAGACCTACTAAAAATAGCATGTCTAAGAATAGCATGTCTAAAAATAACAGTTTGGCCAGTGAGGTCATTGGCCACATTGGGTGAGAGGTGAAATTGCTAAAAATATAAAGTTCTAGAAATAGCATTTCTGGGTCCCTTCCTATTTATAGCAGTCCCTAGTCTATCTATAGGAAGAAAAATTAATTTTGGTATTAACAGTAGTTGGAAATATTAATTAACTAATTCAGTTGAGTTAATTAGTTAAGGAAATTCGAATTTGAAGTATTTGCGAGCATGCACATCGGTTGTCCCACTGATTGAGGAATTTATCCTTAATTTCCTCCACTGATTGAGGGAATAAGTATGAGTTCTGTAATGAGAGAATCAGTTGACTTAGTTCTAACTAGTCAAGTCCAGTTAGATTATTTTAACAAGTTGTTAAAATAATAAAATATAGTTTGTTAATGCTTGCATTCATGTGACAACTATTATTTTAGATAACTGAGGATTCACTCATGGATGATTGTTGCATGTCAGTTCTGTCAGAGACCTAGTTGAGATTAGATGTGGGACAATGTACTATTAGATGCTTGACTATTTCTAGTAAGTAGTTTTTTCATGGTTGAGGAACTAGTGTCCTTAAGGATTGCGTAGTTGGACCATTGGTTGACTTGGTATGTTTGGAATTAATTGCATATCCTTTTGCTATTATTTTCTAGGAAAACTGCACAAGGAAATAGGGATTGGACCATAGGTAAAGCCTTTATATACAAGGCTTGGTTGGTTCATGAGACATATCTTCATATATTCATAGTTCATTGAGAACTGAATATCTTGAGAGCTAATTCTTTTGTATTGTGAAGAGGATTTGCACTTGATTGATAATAAATGGTTGGGGGTTTTATGTTGGTGCTTTCCCCTGGACATATCTTGTGTTATGTGTGATTATTTCTCTTGATCAATTATGCATGTTTCTACTTGATTTTGTTCATGAATTCGATTTTGCTTCCGCTTAATGTTTTGTAGAAGTAGAACCAGTATTATGCTTTAGGATATTGCATATATCAGTTTGTTCTATAGGTGAAATTTCTAAAAATCATTCCTCTTTTCCTAGAATGATGTTGTGGGTGGACTAAATTCTTCTTTGAACTTCTAGAAACATTGTCATAGTGCAGTAGCTTAAGATCTAAAAGTTGTTCTGCAATTTATTATTCAGAGAACAACTCACCTGGAAATTAAATGAATGCAATCCGTTAAAAGAGCCATCCACATCATATCCATGAGAATATCACATTGCTATTAATCCTTGTGGATTCTAAATGATTTTATTGTGTGTTTGGTGTGATACCCATCACCAGATCAGAAATTTAAGTCACTGCCGGCTCGCCCTAAATTTATCACATGTTTTCTGGAAAGCTTCCTGAGATGTCAGTACTGCTTCCATCGCAACGACGCCAAAATATTGGGTGCAGTATAGGGTCTATCAATGTATCGACATTTAATTGTCAATCCAGATAGTTCGTGAACTTAGAGATGCAACATTGGAAATGCCAAAGAGAACCCTTGGCAACCTGCAAAACAAATCCTAGTCTATCTTGCGCATTAATCTTGACAATAAATGAAATCTTGCACAAAAAGAAAATTCAAGAAACACCAATCCAAACAATTAAAATCATGTAGGAAATAAAAGGCAATCATGTACTATTTAGCAATGTGAAAGGAAATTCTCAGTACGAGAAAACAGAAGGGAAATTAGAACTAGAAATGAAGCAAAGCTAGCACAATATATAAAAGACTATAAATGATGGAATAAATTCAAGAGAAATTCAAAACCATTCTACCTATGGTAATTCTACCACATCTATCTCTGTGTAAAATTAACCTAAAGGAATTGGAAAAATTTACTATGTAAATAAACCTATGAAAGAAATGGATTCAATATATATTCTCTCACCTTCCTTGTCCCTAATAGTAATTCTTTTAGAATTGTCCAGAAGTTTGAAGGAAACTACAATGGAAAGAAGCACCTTGAGTGTTACATGGGTTCTGTAACATCGATGTTTAAAACAAAATACATTTGATGGTTATGATCTCACCACTCCTTAACCATTCAAATCGATAAGGTGAAACCGATCACATGCCAGAGCACAAACCCATCAGTTCTATATCAAAGCAAAGGATTCCAAATGCACATTAAAACTTGAAGAAACAATGTATTGCAACATGAGCCGATCTTGTAAGTTCAGACAATTTGGAGGGACATAATATTTATTTGATATAAGGAAATATTTTGAGTGCAAGCACAATTATTAATGCAACAAATCAAATTAATTTTGTAGCTAAACGGAAAACATTGCAACAAATCAAATAACACCAATTTGAAGAAGGAAAGAGACTGTAACTAATTAAATAAACTTCACACCGTAAATGATAATTTTAATGCTGTCTAATTTAAGAGATGTAGAGTGGTGTCGAGTTGGTCTCGCGGCCAAGGCAACTAGCTCAAACCCCCTATGAGTGACCCGGTTCACTCAAGAATTAAAGCTATCAGATGCATGAAATAGATAAATAGAGAAAAGCAAGAAATGCAACGATTAACATTTAAAATCACAATGCTTACATTATGCAGACAAGGACTTAACTCCAGCGAGAAGGAGAGGTGATCCATAAGATATAATTTTTGTAATGCTACATTGGGACTAACTTCTCCTCCCTCCTACACATTCCTTCTGTGCCCTTGTGTGCTTATGCTATCGACCGATTAATTGGCTAACTCCCTTGCTCCAGGCAATTTTAAGCTTATATATAGGCATCTAATTACTATTTGGGATTTTACATCAGCCAACTGAAATATAGGAGGGGTAGATCATCGATCTCAACAATTTTTCAGGAATAAAATTAGGTTTCTAACTAAATCTCAAAATAGGAATTGATTCTGGTAAATTACGTTGAAAAATGTGCAACAACAAATGTTAAATTTAGAATGTGCTAAAAATAGACTTGCTAAAAATAGCATGTCTAAAAATAATAGTTTGGCCAGTAAGGTCATTGGCCAAATTAGGTGAGAGGTGAAGCTGCTAAAAATAGAAAGTTCTAAAAATAACATTTATGGGTCCCTTCCTATTTATAGCAGTCCCTAGTCTATCTAGAGGAAGAAAAATTAATTTTGGTCTTAACAGCAGTTGGAAATATTAATTAATTAATTTAGTTGAGTTAACTAGTAAAGGAAATTTGAATTTGAAGTCTTTGTGAGCATGCACATGACTTGTCCCGCTGATTGAGGAATTTATCCTTAATTTCCTCCATTGATTGAGGGAATAAGTATGAGTTCTATAATGAGAGAATCAATTGACTTAGTTCTAACTAGTCAAGTCCAGTTGGATTATTTTAACAAGTTGTTAAAATAATAAAATATAGTTTGTTAATGCTTGCATGCATGTGACAACTATTATTTTAGATAATTGATGATTCACTCATGGATAACTGCTGCATATCAATTCTGTTAGAGACACAGTTGGGATCAGATGTGGGACAGTGTACTATCAAATGCTTGACTATTTCTAGTAAGTAGTTTTTGCATGGTTGAAGAACTAGTATCCTCAAGGATTGCGTAGTTGGGCCATTGGTTGACTTGGTATGTTTGGAATTAGTTTCATATGCTTTTGCTATTATTTCCTAAGCAAACCTCGCAAGGAAATAGGGATTGGATCATAGGTAAAGCCTTTATATACAGGGCTTGGTTGGTTGATGAGACTTATCTTCATGTCTTCATAGTTCATTGAGAATTGAATAGCTTGAGTGTTAATTCTTTTGTATTGTGAAGAGGATTTCCACTTGATTGATAATACATGGTTGGGGGTTTTACGGTGGTGCTTTCCCCTGGATATATCATGTGTTATGTGTGATTATTTCTCTTGATCAGTTATGCATGTTTCTACTTGATGTTGCTCATGAATTGGATTTTTCTTCCGCTTAATGTTTTGTAGAAGTAGAATAAGTTTTATTCTTTAGGAAATTGCATATATAGCGGTTTGTTCTACACGTGAAATTTCTACATGGTATCGGAGCATAGGTGATAAAGCAAGAACAATATACTAAGAGGAGATTCCAAAGTTTTGAGTTTTGGGTCGAGATTTTGCAGAGGAGATCTGAAAATTTTTGTAAAAAACTTTCAAAAATAAATAGTAGATTTGGATTCCTTGCGGAAATTACCCAGAAAAAAAAAAAAAAAAAAAAAAAAAAAAAAAAAAAAAAAAAAAAAAAAAAAAAAATTGGCTAAATCGGAGTTGGGATGAGGGAGATATCAGTGATTTAAAATTATCTTCTTTTCTAGAAAATTTCGTGACAGTAGGGAAGTGGAAATAGATTGGTGTGCTAGCCAAGAACCTATATGCACTTGACGTACAAGTTGCATGTAAAGCCTTGAGGAGCAAGGCATGGTTAGAGACTTGGTGGTTGAGAGGGAGGGTATATTACCTCTCAACATGCAACACCAGAAGAAGTCTGAGATGATTGTGGAGGAGCCACGATTGGTGCAGCAACTTCAAGAGGTTGTGGAGTAGCCGCAACAGGGGAAGGTGAGAGGAGATCAGGTAGAGACATCTACTCATGCAAATACCTCTAGTAAGGGGAAGCTTCGAGCCAGGTGGGCAGAGGGATCACATGCAACTATACCTCCAGGTAGGAGGTGGGGCAATGTAGAGTGATTGTCCCAAGGGGGACGAGCAGGATTCTTGAGGTACCCACCTCTTGAATGAGACCTTGCTACAGGAGCCTCGATGTGGAGTAGCAGGAATTGACTGATTGGGTAGAGACAAATGTGGATGGAGCGGCAGAGAGAGCGACAGTGCAAGGAATCCCAAGACAGTGCATAGCTAGCAAGCTGCAACAATGCAAGAGGCACAAGTGTTTTGCACAGTGCTAGGTGGCACAGAGAGGTGTGCAATGGTGCGAGATGCATGGAGATGTTGCAGTAGCACAGATGTCCGAGAGGGAGCACTTTTCAATAGCAGGTATAGCTTCAACATCAGAATATGTTCCTAGCCCAACAGAATGGTCAGTTGGGAGTGTTTTTGTTCCAAGTGTTGTTGGAGCAAGCAGACCGGGTAGATGTGTTGCATGCAGAATATTCCAGAGTTACAGGTTCGTGTTCGAGAGAAAGCCTTTCTTGTTGAGAGGGAGTGTTGAAAAATGTGCAAGAAATGTTAAATTTAGAATGTGCTAAAAATAGACCTGCTAAAAATAGCATGTCTAAGAATAGCATGTCTAAAAATAACAGTTTGGCCAGTGAGGTCATTGCCACATTGGGTGAGAGGTGAAACTGCTAAAAATATAAAGTTCTAAAAATAGCATTTTTGGGTCCCTTCCTATTTATAGCAGTCCCTACTCTATCTATAGGAAGAAAAATTAATTTTGGTCTTAACAGCAGTTGGAAATATTAATTAATTAATTCAGTTTAGTTAATTAGTTAAGGAAATTCGAATTTGAAGTATTTGCGAGCATGCACATCGGTTGTCTCACTCATTGAGGAATTTATCCTTAATTTCCTCCACTGATTGAGGGAATAAGTATGAGTTCTGTAATGAGAGAATCAGTTGACTTATTCTACTAGTCAAGTCCAGTTAGATGATTTTAACAAGTTGTTAAAATAATAAAATATAGTTTGTTAATGCTTGCATTCATGTGACAACTATTATTTTAGATAACTGAGGATTCACTCATGGATAATTGTTGCATGTTAGTTCTGTCAGAGACCTAGTTGAGATTAGATGTGGGACAATGTACTATTAGATGCTTGACTATTTCTAGTAAGTAGCTTTTTCATGTTTGAGGAACTAGTGTCCTCAAGGATTGTGTAGTTGGACAATTGGTTGACTTGGTATGTTTGGAATTAATTGCATATGCTTTCGCTATTATTTTTTAAGCAAACTGCACAAGGAAATAAGGATTGGACCATAGGTAAATCCTTTATATACAAGGCTTGGTTGGTTCATGAGACATATCTTCATATATTCATAGTTCATTGAGAACTGAATAGCTTGAGAGCTAATTCTTTTGTATTGTGAAGAGGATTTCCACTTGATTGATAATAAATGGTTGGAGGTTTTATGCTGGTGCTTTCCCCTCGACATATCTTGTGTTATGTGTGATTATTTCTCTTGATCAATTATGCATGTTTCTACTTGATTTTGTTCATGAATTCGATTTTGCTTCCGCTTAATGTTTTGTAGAAGTATAACAAGTATTATGCTTTAGGACATTGCATATATCGGTTTGTTCTATAGGTGAAATTTCTACAAATCATTCCTCTTTTCCTCGAATGATTTTGTGGGTGGACTAAATTCTTCTTTGAACTTCTAGAAACATTGTCATAGTGCAGTAGCTTAAGATCTAAAAATTGTTCTGCAATTTATTATTTAGAGAACAACTCACCTGGAAATTAAATGCATGCAATCCGTTGCAAGATCCATCCACATCGTATCCATGAGAATATCACATTGCTATTAATCCTTGTGGATTCTAAATGATTTTATTGTGTGTTTGGTGTGATACCCATCACTAGATCAGAAATTTAAGTCATTGCCAGCTCGCCCTAAATTTATCACATGTTTTCTGGAAAGCTTCCTGAGATGTCAGTACTGCTTTCATTCCAGTTGTGCCATACCACCATGAATGATCTAATCTACTTTTCGGTGACATCAAGAGGAGACCAAAAGCTAAGGTTAATCCAAATAGGTCGTTGGTGAATGCCATAAGCCCTTACAACTTCTTCATTGTCTTTGATAGGTTCCAATGAAACATTAATTTTAGAAGGAACCTTAATCCTTTATTCTTGCTCCACTCCAATAATTGCACCATTTCATTCCTCCAGATGAAGCCCACAAGCTTCGATGCTGAAACACATACTTTCCATCATGATTTTTTCATAATTTGTGCACAGAATTGCATGACGCACCTTTGGGCTACCAACCATTCAAATGAAACATGTGAAAGTGTTTATAGGAATTATTCTAGGCCCAATGGGATGTTATACCAATTTTCCGACAATCATTTACAAACTTTAGGTAGATGTCTGTGTCATGAAATAAATGTGTAATTATTAAATCTGCACCTGCATCTACCTTCAATTTCAAATAGGAGAAGCCCTTTTGATAATCTGTACTAGTGGTCCCCATGTAATTCTTTAGCATATGAGGATGGGACTTTGAATAGCTAGCAATTGTAATCCAAAAATAGTCACCATACTTCGATCTAATGTGCTTAACCAGATCGAGAGAACATGCGAATCCACCCTCAACTCGGAAAAAAATTTTGGGCATTCATAATCCCCTATGGTTACCTCATTCCACACATACCTGGGCAGCTCACTGGATATGTTACACACGCCAATGAGATAGTCTTCAATGTCAAGCCCAAATTCGTCTAGATTTAATCCGAGTGCGTTTTGTGTTTCATTATATGACATAACGTTGCCCCTCTCCAACCAATGAAGGTAAATAAGAAAGACTACAATATTAGTTTGATTTCTCCAATGATCATGATACCTGTAATATTGTCCTGACATTCCTTTGATGACTTTGGCAAGATGTCCATACATCTCCTTGAGTTTCCCAATGCAGCTCTTTTCCTTCTTCAAAATCTCAGGAGAATGAGATGAATAGTAAACTTGGACAAGATCAGATTACATCACATGAGTGACAGAGTCAAGATCAACAACAATAATGCAAAGGCACTTCCTCACATTTCCAAAATCTGCCAACTGCTACTTGAACTTCTCCAATTGCTACTCCATTAATTCTCTGTCTTCCAAACTAGTAGAAGTGGAAATCGTTTTCCTGGAGCTTAAACCCTATTTGGTGAAAATATTGAATGGATGATTCCACATATCATAGTTGATGCGAGTGTATGCACAACATTCAGTATTCCCTATGTTCCTCTCTCGTTGACATGGAGCACCTAGATAATGAAACCCAACTGAGAATTAATGTAACACTAGAATAGGAATTGTAAAAGATCAACACACTAAAATTTTAATGATTAATATATCTACGCATTCCTTAACTCCAATGCAAGGACACGAGTGTAGTCAAAAAACTCTTCAGAGTGCAGGAAGCCCACAGTAACTGGTGCAGGAATCCCAATTGGTACAAGAATCTATTGCATGGTACAGGAATTTGTTGCGTTGTCCAAGAAGGTAAATGCAGGACCAAAGCCTATATAAAAGCATGATCAAACTAGTTTTAAACCTGCAACATACAAACCTTTATTAATAATGTTTTAATATTTATAAAACAAGGGAAGTAAAAAATACTCTTGACAATAATCATTTATCCAAACACCAGCCTGAGGTATTTCGAGTAAAAATAAGACAAAACAAAGGCCCAACATATCTCTCAACAACTCAGTGTCATTGTTAGCCAAGAAGGCCGAGTTCATTGGTAGTTGAACCAGTGCAAGTCAAGGAAGTGTTAGATTCACCTATTCTCAAGTTAGGGAGTCAAATATCCCTATTTTTATGGATCTGTTGGTAGCCCCATTTTTGTATAAATAAATAGGATTTGGAACTCATTAGGATTAAAAGTTTTATTATAGCTAAGCGGACATTCAGATAAAGCACTTTTGAATGTTATTTTGATGATGTATTTTAAATTTCTGGAATGATAATGAGAGGTTCTATTCTTATCCATCACTCAGTTAATTCAGAGGGTAGAAACTCTTGGGTTAGGGCCCAACCCTATCAACCTAAGTTCCTCTCATCTACCTATATTTGTGTTAGCCTACAATGTTGGATACTTGCTGAAGTTTATTCATGTTTTGTTTTAGCTCAGATGGTTGACTAATTGATGAATTTTAGTAGAGTATAATTCCTCAAAAAGTCTGTGATAGTGATCCCTATCTCATCTCCCTCATGGGAACATGATTAGAGGACCCCACCATCACAACCCAAAAACAAAGTGTGATTTCATGTTTATTGCATAGATCAATTTTGACATTAGTGAGATAGTTTGTTTATGATTTCTTGGAAAGACTTACATTTAGTATTTTTCTTCTCATGTGATTGTTGTAGCTTAGAAGATAGTCCATTTCATAGATCAAGTGCTTAAAATTAGTTATATATATTTTTCCAAATTCAATTCATCTTTTCCACACTTACATGTAATATTTTGCAAATGAAAAGAGGACCAAGTGCATGTGTTGTTGCAGGGTTGTTGGATTTGCAGGAAAGGACCCCTTTTACTAACTCCATTTAGGTATTCTCCATCTTATGTTGATGCATTCCAACCCCTATTCTACATCTCTATTTTTTAGTCACCGTGAGTATCCATCTTAGTCCAAATATGGCATTCTTGAGGTGCTAGGCTTGGCTAAGGGTTTCGATCACCTTCCCTACACTTCCCCCAACTTTCATATAGCATTCCAACACTTCGTCTTGCCATTCTTTCCCTCCAACCCCTCTCATCCAACTTCCTGTAGCATTTCAGGACATCCTGTAGTAGTACAAGAATCCTAAAAGAACATCCTGTAGCATACCTATAACAGCCTATTTTGACCTTGTTTTGACCTGCAATGATAATCTACTTACTTTAGGACTACTTTGACACCTCATCTTGGACTCCATGACCAGGAGTTCCACCTAGACTAGTCCCCTCATTCCTTTTCCTTTCTTGCAAGATCAAATAGCATTATTTCTTTCCTTCAAAATTTAGAAAAAGGACTTCATTTACTCTACAAGTGTGAATTAGATAGTTAATGCATGCATTCTTGAATTATGAATTGGTAGGATAAGGTTTTGTTTTCAAGCAACTCTGATAGCTAGATGATTGAGTTCAACTTAGAATAGTTTCCATTATACATATTAGCATAAGTCATGTGTTCTTTTATAGCATTTAAAACTTGAGAACATTCTTTTTTGAGTTGAAAAGAATTTACTCTCTCTAGACTAGGACTAGCCTTTGCATTTTGCTTTCAGTGGTTAGTCTCCTTTGAGTTCACTAGAGGAATAGTCTGGAACCCTAGTGATCAAGTGACATAGTTTAGGGTGGCATGAGTAGTGATGCATCTATTGTGTAGAGAGAACTTTCACCTCTAATTTTGTACAAATACCTGGGTTGATAATTAAAGTTGAAGATCATATGGGAGTTGCAACACTCTTGGTTCAACACCAGGGCTCACCATATTTTTGTCGTCGTTACTGGGGAGGTGTCTAGGTAGATGTTATTTTTTATTTCCTTTCCATTTCAAATTTAGTTTTGAAAAAACACATAAAAATGAAAAGGAATCTTTCATGCCTGGTAGGAGTAGAGATAATTTAGGGAAATTCTTACCAAATACCCCCACACCATCAAACAATCAACCTTCACTCTTCTTCGGTGATTGTTAACTTCCCTCTCTGACTGTAGGGGAGTTAGAGGACCCCTTAGGTGAACAAACTAAGATATATGAACAGACCATTGGGGAAGAAGAAGGACAACCCATTCCACATAACCACACCCTGGCTGTAAGCCGAAATGAGGGTGCTTTTCCCATCAGAGATACTAATGGAGATGCTAGGATGAAAAATATAAGCCCTTATGCCCTTCCTCACTTCCATGGATTAACCTTAGAGGACCCTGATACTTTTTTCTTTGCGATTTTTATTATTTTTAGAACTTATGATTATACCTCCGATGACCAGAAGTTGAAGTTGTGTCCATCCACACTTAATGATGCAACCTTGCACTAGTTCATGGGTGTACCTGGGGATAGCATCGCTACCTGGGCTCAAATGCAACAATCATTTAACAAAAAGTACAAGGACTATTGTAGGTCCAAAGACACCAAAGAGGAAATCTTTAGAATGACTCTTGGACCAGATGAATCGCTAGAAGACTATGAGGAAAGGTTCCATCTTAGTTGGAGAAGGCCCAGATGCACCCTTGATCCTAAATCATTCAAGTTAGTCATTCTTAGAGGAATCAGGGAGGACATACTGGAAACCATAAAAATGTTGTCTGGAGGAGACATGTATAAGCTAGCCTATGACAACATCAAGATAGTATTCAGAAAAATTTTTAGGGTTGCTAGAAAGAAGGGTAGGTCTATTCAAGCTTTGGCTAGTTCCTCTTCATCCACCACATCTATAAAAAAATAAATTGGAAACATGTTGGAGGACTTTAAAAGTGAAATGATGCACACCTTTTATCTACAAATGGACACCATTCATATCAAGAGGAGACAAGAGGAAGTAGAGAGAACCTTAGCTATTTTTTTCCCTAAATGCACTAGAAGGCACCCCAAGAATGAATGCCCATTAAAATTTATAGAGGTCTTCTTAGTCTGTGAGGAAAACCATTCCATAGATAAGTGTCCTTCTTTGCCTAGATTTAAAGTTGTATACCAAGGTGCAGAAGG